>JAKTSC010000027.1:0-136308 GCA_030580015.1 Lachancea waltii | reverse complement strand
GTAACCTGGCCATCGGTGAGCACGACGTTTTCTACCAATGTCTATCCGGTACCTTTTACAACTTGTACGATGAGTCTCTAGGATCACACTGTTCTCCAGTACACTTGGAGGTTATTGAATTGATTGAGTGTTAAAAGTTCTCAGCAACTCCTCCTAACACGCATCATCATCACTCATTTTCCCTCATTCGATAAAGCACATTAGTTCGTGGAGGGCCAGGAGATGGCCCCAGGTTTCATCGGTTTATAACAAGAGTAGATAGGCTCATATTGTATATTATTCAGAACAAATACTATCGGTTTCATTTTATTAAATTTTTGTTTTCGAGATGTGATTCGTTACTGTCGCCGTTCGTCTTGTTGTTATTTACATTTAATGTTTCTCTGATCCGTCTCAACATTACATATCCTTAAAAAAAAGTGATTCTAACTTCTAGTAATCTTTCTGTCCCTCAATGTGTACATATAGAAGGTAAATGGCGGATACAATATCACAGACAAGAGCCCAGCTCTGTACAACATAGACTTCTTCCCAAAAGACACATGTGCAATGTTTGCGAGTTGTAGCAAGAATCCAAATCCAACAGTAACGAATGACAGATCCAGATATGAAAGTTTTGGGAACTTGTATGGAATTAAACTTTGCAATGCCGCTGGAGCTTCCACTACCGGTTTTTTTTTCTCATGTTCGTATACTATAGTTACCGTACCTCGATCACTCTTAGAACGCTTTTGGCTAGTCTGAATGTCCTTGTACAGGTAATACAGACCTATTCCGAAAAGCGAGTTAATAATTACGTTAGAGAGAACGTTAGATTTTGATGCACTGAAAGGCACATAACGCGGTTTGGCTTTTATAGACGCAGCGGGTGGGCGAGATTCAGACAACGGTTTCCCGCTCCCTGGTACACTTGTGCTTCGAGGAAGTGTGATTCTCATTACAGAGTCCGCTTGAAATTTCAAGAGGCTAGCCAAGAGATGTGCTGAAGATATAGATACGTATCAGTCGCAATAGCTTTTGCACTGAAGCATGTTAATAACCCTCCTGTCAGCAGCCCTATTTCGTATGATATGAACAGACTTTTTCCTACCGCAATTGTGATTTCAGTCTACTGAATCCAATAGGCTAAAACGAACGAGCAAGTGGTAGTGGATTTAGATCCATTACTCGAATTCTCTTTCTCTCTCTCGGTCCCCCTCTCTAGCTCGTCTCCATCTTTCTCTATCTTGGTACTCTAATTAATCTCACCACTAATGAGTAGCGTTAAATAGTAGTTAATCTCGACAACCAACAAGATAGTCCGATATAGTGTAGGGGCTATCACACCACGCTCTCACCGTGGAGACCCGGGTTCGATTCCCGGTATCGGAATTTATTTTTATTTTTTTAATAAATCCAGCTCTTTGTGAGCGCCCAGGAGTGAAACAATCTCATTGTCATGTTCAGGCCCTATCGCTTGAAATTATATTCTTTTTTGATAGCTTTGGGCTGAACATGGATAACAGATTAGAACTTAAATCATTCAAATCGAACAATCTAAACAGTAAGAGATTGAAGAACTCGGATCAGAGCTTAAAATACTTATACACATGGTCGATATGAACAAATTGATCAGTAAATTCTAAACTCTGCCTCACTCCATCTCACTGCTTGACTATTTCTGGCTATCTTACCTTCCACCTCTGTAAACCATAGTCCTGCCTACTTCTTACCTGACGGCACAATATTTTTAAGAAACCCATCAAATAACAAGACTTCGTGGCCAAGCTGGTTAAGGCGTGCGACTGTTAATCGCAAGATCGTGAGTTCAATCCTCACCGAGGTCGTTTATTTTTAATTTTTATTGTTATTTTCCTTTAGGTAGAAAGAGATCGAACTTAACAATCATCGCGATGAGCCTAAGTGATGCAACATAGAAGACCGCATTCTTTCGACCGAAGCCTTTTTTGCAGCACTTTCTCGTTGAGATCTTGAATCGATTGCCGAGACACTCGCTCGTGGCTACCTAATAACCTCGCTTGTGTCATTTCGAACCCCCATTTACGCACATCAAACTCACTTCCTTTCAATGGCATCTCAAGATCTCTGGATCGATCAGACTACGCACTACTCCATGCTAGGGTTGACATCTGATGCAACTGAAGCTCAGATCAAAAAAGCTTACCGCAAAATAGCAATGGCCATCCATCCAGATAAAAATAAGTCCGTGAGCGCTGCGGAATTATTCAAACTGGTGTCGCACGCTCAATCGGTTCTTATAGACAAAGAGCAGCGACAAAGCTATAACAGAAAGCTGATTACCAAAGGACTGCATACTTACGTGCCAAAGAGAACTAAATTGACCGCGCTGGTCGCAGCTGCCAACTCCGTAGGCGAGAAAACTCCTGATTCATCCCCACGTAAGGACGCGCATCGCCCAGCCTCAGCTACTGCTGCGCATCCCACTCAGAGTAAGCCTGCTCCACCCACAGATACTCGGCCCAGGACATCATTTTCTAGGAAAAGCAAGCCTTACGAACAACAACCATATGGATTTGGGTTTGATGTCGACTCCAGTAGCGCTCCGTCCCCAAACAGAAATAAACATTTCAAAGCCAAGAGCTACCAACACCAGCGCCCTACTGAGGAAAAAGTCAAAGAATCTAAGCTTGGTAGCTCCACGTATAGTTCCAGATTCCCCTCCTCTGCTCCAGAGCACGGTGGAACGCAAGGTGAGCACGAGGGGCCTTCAACGCCATATAGCGACGGTAAGAGGACTAGACTTCACAAAACCACAAAGCAAGAACTTAACGTAGATCCTCCCACTTCGCCATTTCCCACAAATTACCACCGTCATTATGCAAGGACAAATCACCATGACAAGCAGCAGAACAAGAGATCTACCTCCCCTGTCAAAAGCCAACCAAACTCCACGAAAGATACATTACAGGGCCTCAAAGATATTATGGATCAGTTCAAAAGTGCTACAGATGATCAAGATTCCTCAACTGAAGTACCGCAAAATCCTGAAAGCGAAAACCATCCCCAAGAATCCGTTGTGGAACCAAAAAAAGGCCAGAAGGCGGGATCTTCACTAAAGTTTAAACCTAATTTAACAGCCGATGACCATGCTGCCCAAAACACTGTTCCTCGGAAACGGCCCATCGTGACTGCAACAAAGTCAGAAACGATCCACACAACAACTACTGGCGACATTAAGCTAACAGAGCTGGAGAGCGTCCTACCGAGAGATAATGAATTTTTCGATATGCGGCAAGTAAGCAGTACACTGGACGATGTAAAAATCAAAAGACCGAAGCTAGAGACTTCTCCTTCGCCTGAGGTGGACATGATAGAAAGCCCTCGGCAGAATTCTGCGTTCCCCTACGAGAACGTGGCCGAGATTTTGTCACGACCTGTCAATGAAACCCTACCAAGGATCTACAAACCTGAAGCTGTGTCACTCAGTGAGTTAGGTATTGAAGAGTCCGTAGCCACTTTACAACTACCTGATTTGCCTATTCTACAGATTAATGTCATGGACAAACGGGAAGTCCTGCAAACAGTCCAAAAAATCAAGGAATTTAATGTTCATGCGAACAAGCTGAAAAAAAAGCTGCTCGAGGTGCTCTCGAGGCGATCTACTGCTGACGATTTATTCACAGATCGACTTACTCGTGTCGAGAACATCAACATGCTCTTACAAGCGAAAAATTTTGACTTGGAAGTGTCGCAAAAAATTCACGAATTGCAGAATAGACAGAGGGTTGTAGCAGAGAGCTTTGCGACCCTAATGAGATCTGTTTACGCTTCCACTAAACAGTGATCCCAGCATTGAGTTGTCCATGATAGAAGCCAATGCTCGTACAAAATGAGGCCCTACAAGGTCGTTTCGAGTTTTCACCACGTAGCGAGCGCGATGTACCTGACAGTTGTTAAACAAAGACTAAGGCGTCCCGAAGTTTGATCACCATTGAGTTACTAGACAAAGAATTGCAATTTCAATGTGGAGCAAGCAGAGGCTTACCTTCGTGGTAGTGGGGATTCTGTTCCATTTCTTCTACTTATGGTCAATCTTCGACATTTATTTCGTGTCGCCTCTGGTGCACGGAATGCAAACCTTCAAAAGCACCGAGGTACCTCCAGCCAAACGTCTATTCCTGATTGTGGGAGATGGGCTTCGAGCAGACACGACATTCGAGAAGATCACACACCCCGTAAGCGGAGAGACAGCACACTTAGCACCATTTATCAGATCACTGGTCTTAAACAATGCGACCTACGGTGTGTCACACACCAGGATGCCTACGGAATCGAGGCCTGGCCATGTGGCGATGATTGCAGGCTTTTACGAAGATGTTAGCGCTGTAACAAAGGGATGGAAAGAGAATCCCGTTGATTTCGACAGCTTCTTCAACCAATCCGCCCATACTTACTCCTTCGGGTCCCCAGATATTCTTCCTATGTTCAAAGATGGTGCAACGGATCCACACAAAGTAGACGCATGGATGTACGGTCACGAGTTCGAGGATTTCACGCAGTCATCTATAGAGCTCGATGCATTCGTCTTTCGACACCTAGATAACCTTTTCAACACTTCTACTACTAATGAAACGTTGCGGCAAGAGATCACGCAGTCAGGAAATGTTTTCTTTCTGCATTTACTGGGCTGCGATACTGCCGGTCACTCTTACCGCCCATATTCTGCCGAATATTATGACAATGTGAAGTATATCGATCAGGAGCTTTCAAAGCTTGTAGTAAAAGTGCGGGACTATTTTGGAGATGACGACACTGCTTTCATTTTCACAGCAGACCACGGCATGAGTGCATTTGGATCACACGGTGATGGTCATCCTAACAATACGAGAACGCCGCTAGTTGCATGGGGAGCTGGTTTGAATAAACCGGTGAAGAACCCAGTGCCAATTTACGATAACTATACCGAGGGCTGGGATCTAGCAACCATACAGAGAAATGATGTCAAACAAGCTGACATTGCTTCTTTGATGTCCTATCTTATTGGGGCCAACTACCCTGCAAACTCCGTAGGTGAGCTGCCACTTTCTTATATCAATGCTTCCGAGGAGACGAAGCTGAAGGCTCTGTATTCCAATGCTCGAAGCATACTGGAGCAATACGTTGTCAAAGAACGTGAAACTATCGAATCTCAGTTCCAGTACAAGAAATTTCCAAAGTTCGCGGCGAAATCCCCGGCGCAATATCTGAACGAAATTGAGGAATTGATAGGAAAGGTATCGGCTGGAGATGAGTCTGTAGAGGGTTTTGCAATTGAGCTTACCGAAGAATTGATGACAACCACTTTAGAGGGCCTTCAATATCTAACGACTTACAATTGGCAATTTACCAGAACTATTGTAACATTCGGATTTATTGGCTGGATCAGTTATTCATTCATCATATTTTTGAGACTTTTCATTTTAAAGACTGAGTACACACTAAAGAGTTCTCTCGCCAACTATGCAGTCTTTGGAACATTGACGATAGTGTTGAATTACGTTCTCTACTACCAGAAGTCTCCATTCAACTTCTACATGTACCTCATGTTTCCACTCTTCTTTTGGAGCCAGATATTCAAAAGCAAGGTCATCTTAAAGGATGGTTTGGGTGAATTTTTCAAAGGTATTACCCTTGTCAAAAAGATAGGAATTTTTTTGGCAGTTCTGGCAGTCTATGAAAGTATTGTTTATGGATTCTTCAACCGCTGGATCTTTACCATCAATTTTATTGCCCTAGGTTTTTACCCACTGGCTTGCGGTGTTTACGGTAAACGCAAAAATGCCTTCTGGTTATTGACAAGCATTTCAATCTCTGTTTTCACACTTTTTGACGCTGTTAAAGTTGAGAGCCTCAACCAGATCAATGTATCAAGTGCCCTTATTATTCTGAGCGCTTGCTGGGGGATCTTTTACGTCCGGAAGGATATGGAAAGGCACACTTTCCATCTACTGGTAGTTCAGGTGATACTAGTTGCCGCGATGACGTTAGTAACGAACAAATCTGTGTTGTCTTTACAGAACAGGGAGGGATTGCCATATGACTCACAGGTTGGTGGTTGGGTGATATTTGTTCTTTCAATTGTTGTACTACCTTTCTGTCATTACCTGAAGCCTAATAGTAACTATCGTGTGAGAATGCTTCTCATATACCTGACTTTTGCTCCAGCCTTCATCATCCTGACTATTTCGTTCGAGTCCTTTTTCTATTTCTTGTTTACAGCATACATTGCTCAGTGGATTGAGGTAGAAGTCGAAATAAAGGAGAAAAACGACGGAAGTAAAAATGCGGAGAACTGGCTGCAGTTATTGCGTGTTTCAGTTATTGGCTTTTTCCTCATGCAGGTGGCCTTCTTTGGCACAGGAAACGTTGCATCGATCTCATCATTTTCTTTGGATTCCGTCTATCGCCTACTACCGATCTTTGATCCATTTCCAATGGGTGCGCTGCTTGTTTTGAAGCTAACAGTTCCCTACATTACACTTTCGACAGGTTTTGGAATCCTAAATTTGAGGCTGAAATTCAAGGACTATAGCATTTCGTCGTTGATCATATGCACCAGCGATATTTTGTCACTCCAATTTTTCTACTTACTGAAAACTGACGGAAGCTGGCTTGACATTGGTGTGACAATCTCCAACTACTGCCTAGCTATCCTATCTTCGCTCATCATGTTGCTGTTGGAGTTTATCAGCCACGCGTTACTTCGCAATATTTCACTTGTCAAGGTCAACAAAGGCAAGAAAGAAAATTAGGAACCGAGTTGTGATTTAATTCTTTAGTATGTTGATCAAATCTAGGGATCTACAATCCTTGCCATGCGGTGGCTGCATATTATTGAAACCTCATTGTTGAGAACTTCATCAGTACCCTAACATGGACTGCACTAATAATTCTGCCTCGATGCGCAGCTTTTCATCTAGTTACAACTTGTTTCACGGGTACCGAAATTCTGGAAACCTGAGATTGCCAACGTATTGTGTGCAAAGTACAGCAATGGGAGCGAAAACGAACCACCTCTTCGTCTAAGTATGAGACTCAAAAAACTCTTTTGCGAGAGGCATAGTCGTAAATTCTATAATGTAGGCATCAAATCTCATATCCTGATAGATCGATTCCAAAGGGCACTGAGTCCTATTCAAGAAGAGCCCGATATCTATTTGGTGGTGAACGAGCATAGCTAGGTCAAACGTATATAACGATACAAATCTTCGGCGGCTATCGTGATTCAGAAAAGTATAAATAGAGCCAAAATACAAGTAACTTTTCCCTCTTCCAGTAATGGCAGACTTTAAGTAAATACAGCCTCAATATTTAAAGCACCACCTCAATGCTTCCATACCAGTATTAACGCTTGAAAAACTAGTATACAGCTGACTGGCCAGAAAGCAAACCACATTGGAAAATGCGTCTGGTACCCTCCCTAAGGAATGAACTGTTTTCGCAAAAGGGAATACTTCTACGAGTCATCCTGAGTTATCGCTGCTAGGAGGTTACGAGTCTACTCTGAACTTTGCGCCGAGCAATCGCAATCCTTCCTTGCCAAAACTTCACGCGCAAGTACCTTCCCACCCTCAGCTAGTGGTCTATAGTGGTCGCTAGTCGTATTTGTAAGCTTGAGCTGCCTGGAACGCAAAATTACAACTACAGCTGCAATACCATGAAGGGAGTTTTGACTCAGCACAATGTGAGGGTATCCTCTTTGCACGTGGAACTTGAACCCTTACTTTCTAGGGATGAAGAGAAGCTTACTGCGTAAATAGTGCGACGTAGGCCATGGATTTCAACCCCTTCTGAAGAAAAAACGTAGAAGGCATCACCAACATACAATACAATCTAAGGCATTGATGGTTGAAGAACTGACACAAAATAGGCCATCATCCGATGAGACATCTCGTTTACTTCCGCGAGGACAGCTGAGCCCTGATTTGGAGGGTTTGAGCGGAGCAGACATTGCCAATGAAGGTTTGGAATATGTGGTTGAGAACACTGGAATTGCTCTGGTTGAAAACGCTCTTTCCGGTGAGACTAGCCAAGGTAACGAGGCAACTGAGGGAGAAAGTGATGAGGCTCGCTGGTTGAGAGAGTCGAAATTGAACCATTCAGGTATGGCTTGGTACCGTAGACCAAGCCTCCCGCTGCTGTGCTTTGCAGTGGGCCTATTATCGTTATCCGAAACCATGGTAGTTTCTCCAACTATTATTCTGACCACGCGGAAAATATGCCAAGGACTTGCAGCTGAAGCTTCAGTGGGAGACGAGAGGCCCAATTGCGACATGTCCCAAGCACAATCGAGGTATTCAGCGATTCAGTCAGTCCAAATGCTCGTGCAGGGGATTGTAAGTACAGTTTTGGCAGGCAAGCTAGGAGAGTTATCTGACCGCTTTGGCAGAAAACCAATCTTCCAGTACACTGGGTTTATCAAATTGGCAAGCATTCTAGCTATAGGCTACACGGTTCTTCCTTCCACTCCCTATTCAAAGTGGAAAATTATTGTGGCTAACAGCTCACAGGCTTTGTCCGGCGGACTGATGCTCACAATTGCAAACGGTAACAGCTACATTTCAGACTGCACCGAACCGAAGGAACGCACCGTTGCTATCAGCATGTTGATGAGTACCATATACGCGGGTATAGGTCTGGGACCTCTCGTGGGATCAACAGTCGTCAAATTATCTGACGGCAACAACTATCTCCCATTCATCATCGCTTTGTGTCTAGTCTTTGCGTTCATCACTTTCTCAACCCTATTTATGACAGAATCGCGCCATGCACACGCTCTACAACACAGCCAAACCAAATTCAGGAACCGCAGGCGCAGTTTCGAGAGCGTGCTTTCAAACACTTCTTCATATTCGGTTAATAACCATGGGAAGTACCATATGCTCAAGCTTTTGGACTTGTTGTCACCTCTGAAAAAGCTGTGGTTACCTCCTACCGCGCACAACTCACTAGTGGCGCGTTATACTGTACTCACCCTAGTGGCACTCGACGTGCTCTTCATGGTTTCAACAGCAGCAATGATTGTACCGCTTGTGCTATACTCCACCTACCAATTTCACTGGGGTTCTGTGAAACTCGGCTACTTTATATCTTTTGTGGGCATCGGCCGCGCTATCGTTTTACTGGCATTATCTCCCCTATTTCTGGTCCTACTCAAGAAGCGCTACGCTCGGCTCGACAACTCCATTGACTCCGTCGACCTCATATCCCTTCGTCTTGGTATGCTATCGGTGATCGTGTCTATTGCCGTAACATATATATGGGATGAGCAACGCGGCGTTTCGCTGCTGGTATTTGCACTATTTCAAGATCTGAGTGCTATCTTTTCTCCTACTCTACAGGCCACAGTGGTGAAGTACTGCTCGAAATCGTCACTAGGCGAAGTCTTTGGCGCGATTGCACTGGTCAGGAGTGCCTCCATGTTGGTTTTCCCGCCACTCCTGTTGGCCATATACGCGAAAACTGTGGCTACAAGGCCTAAACTATTCATGATCATCCCGCTATGTGCAAGTATCGCTGCCTTTGGTCTTACGTTCCTGCTGCGCATCGTAACTGACCCTGAACTTCTGCGCAGGCCCTCCCAGGCTTCTCTGCGGGCTTCAGATCCCAGTAACCCCACATCCAAGGGATCCCAAGATAGAAGAGCTTCAACAGCTAAGCAGCTAAGAGTTCCTGCTTCTCAATAGGGCTCCAGCTGTTCCCATTGTCGTCGTATTCAGCACATTTTACTTACAAACTAGCGCGACAGCGCTTATTTATATATAGCACGTGAAAACCACGTGTGTTTTCTTTTTAGCAATGGAGAAAAAGAAAGTGCTCAATTTCTGGTCAGGGAAACGTTGAAAAGATACATTTTTGAGCTCTTGACGACGACATCCTGAAAAAGCTAGATATTTCAAGGTCCAAGAGAAAATATCAAGTATTATCTAAAAATAGTGGTCGTGAGATTACTAGCAAGCAGGCTGAATCCGTATTATAGTTCTTCAAGTTCTGTGGGCTTCGAATCGAACATAATTTGACAAAGACCCTAGGTTATTTCCTCTTCGGAAGACCGTGCCTGTAAGCAAGTTTAGGATTGTTTGACAAGACATTGAAAGTAGCTTTGGCTCGCGAGATCAGGATTGAAAGTTGGCAATTGGGCTCAGGTAGTGATATTGAAGTGCCCGACGTAAACTCCCGACTGTATTCACAATTTGAGGCATAAAGCAATCGTTTGTGGGAAATTTATTTGCTCGGCACCGCCAACGAGCAAGTACCTCTTCATTGGCAGGCCTTCAATCAATTTGAAGCATGTCACAATCGGAACAGCAAATGCGTGAGACGCTCCAAGAGCTGCCCAGGGGCGTCCTAGGTTCAGACTCGACGGCGGAAACGCAAACGCGGCAATCGAACTCGCTGGGCCAGCAGGCCGTTGAGGCCAAACACGTACAGTCTGCAGCGCTACATAGCCGGCAGACTTCAGGAAAATACACCCTGAACGATTTCCATATTCTGCGCACGCTTGGCACAGGCTCTTTCGGCCGGGTGCACCTGGTACGCTCTAACCATAACGGGCGCTTCTACGCTATGAAAGTACTGAAAAAGCGTACCATCGTCAAATTGAAGCAGGTAGAACACACGAATGACGAGAGGCGCATGCTGTCAGTGGTTTCGCACCCTTTCATTATCCGCATGTGGGGTACTTTCCAGGACGCCGAACACGTATTCATGATTATGGACTATATCGAGGGTGGCGAACTTTTCTCACTGCTTCGTAAGTCGCAGAGATTCCCCAACCCGGTAGCCAAGTTTTACGCCGCAGAAGTATGCCTGGCGCTGGAATACCTGCATGCACAAGACATCATATATCGTGACTTGAAGCCAGAAAACGTTTTACTCGACAAAAATGGCCACGTCAAAATAACGGACTTTGGTTTTGCCAAGTTCGTGCCCGACGTTACTTACACGTTGTGCGGGACACCGGACTACATCGCACCCGAAGTGGTGAGCACAAAACCATACAATAAGTCAGTCGACTGGTGGAGTTTTGGTATTTTGATTTTTGAGATGTTGGCGGGCTACACTCCATTCTACGATTCCAACACAATGAAAACGTACGAAAACATTCTGAACGCCGAGCTGCAGTTCCCTCCCTTCTTCCATTCGGACGTGCAGGATCTACTGAGTCAGTTGATTACTAGAGATTTGAGTAAGAGACTGGGCAATCTAAAAAATGGCAGCGAGGACGTGAAAAACCACGCTTGGTTCAGCGAAGTTGTTTGGGAAAAGCTGCTGTGCAGGAATATCGAGACCCCCTACGAACCTCCCGTTCAAGCAGGCCAAGGTGACACATCCCAATACGATAGATATCCAGAAGAAGAGATGTGTTACGGCGCGGAGGCAGAGGATCCGCATCGGGATCTATTTTCTGAATTTTAATCACAAAGAACAATCACAAATACAAGGTAACGTTGTGCCACCATGGGGGAATTGTTTTCGTCACCAGCATATACAATTACCATGGTCATTATCGTCATCGTCGATATCAATTCTTATCGACTTATTCATCACTACTGGGACCAAGGCCACGCATATTTAATCAATGTACACTATACTAAGCTGCTCTTAATATAGACAACAACACGCTGTCGCCTACCGAACTAAATACATGCTCAATATACCAAGCCATGCCGCCGTTCTGGGAGTACATTTGTATTTGTAGGTGTTTTTAAGCTGCCGTTATGATATATAAAAAATTCGAGTCGAAGAAAATCACCATCTCAAAGATCAAAAAAGCCAAGGCCAAAACTAGTTAAAGAGGCTCTGTCAAGTGCAAATATAAGAATGTCTAGAGTTTCCCGACAGCTCAAGTTTCTCAATAAGATCAGTTCGACCACACTAGAGCCCCAGATCTTGCTGAATGCCAATACCTACTCAGGCATCAACCTTACTTTCCAATACCAAAACCACAATGGACATATGGGTGCTCGCAAATTTTGGCAAGAATGCCTTCCTACACTCCAATTTTACAATCCTAGCATGGAGTTCAAGGTAACCAGAGTGAAAAATGAGGACAAGAAAAACGCAAGCGTGCCATGTTCGCTAGAGATAATTGGAAAGGACGGAAAAGTCTTGGAGACATTGGACATGAGAAATAAACAGCAGCAAGAGATCATGCAAGAACTATTGGCGAAGGTGGAGCACGAAAGGGTGGCCGAAACCGACATTGTGAGGCTATGAGAATATTGTCAATATAATTTCATGTAAATAGTGCTAGCATTCCATAATGCGTCCATAGAGTACCAGGACAGGAACTGTGGAACTCTACCACCTAATAGTCGTATTTTTTTTTTATTTTCTCATCATGAATTTGGCTAGCTAAAAGTACCGTCACTTTCCAGACAATTCCAAACACTTACGCCCCCCTGGGCATCTTGTTAGAAACTAGAGTGATCTTAAGGCCAGGATCAGTTTATAGCCTCTATTGGTTTTGCATTTGGGACCTTATTGAAGATTATAACGATATATGCCGTCAGATCTATATCACGTGCCAGTGACTAGAAAACGCTTGCAGGACTCATCGCTTGCAACAATGGATGGTCTCAATCAAAAGCAGAGGGCAATTTGCATTGTGAGGACTTACTTGAGTGGTTTCAGCGTGAAGATTCAAATCATAACTATTATGAATAAATGATGAGTTCCTGGAATAAGAATTATATCATATTTACTCAGTTTTGTCGAAACAACAGGGCTCAACTCGTGAAAACTTACTGCTTCGTACCAGCTGGTGTTTTATTGACGCTTTGCGTCTTGTATGGAGTTGATAGGTTCATCAAGAATGTAATCGGAGTGACGTTTCCTGCGAGTGTAGCAGTAATGTTAATCAACTTTGCCTTCATGTGCATCCTTAGTTCTTGGCGAAGGCCCTTTGCTGAGTTTTATATCAGAATCATTGACATACCCCTGAGCTGGAGTCTCAGGTGGATGAATCTCTTTTTTACGCCTGCGTTTGTTACTCTGCCCTTAAGTGACTGGATCTCATTGAGGGAAGCAATGCTGATTGTGGCAGTATTTGTGATCGGTTATATGGTAACATTTGTACTGCTTGCGTACATTACCATCTTGGACCAAAGAATTTTCGGCAGCAGGAGATTCACGAGCCTCTTTGTAAGGCAAGAAGAGATGGACAATGGAATGGAAGCTGGATCTCGATTCACTCGCTGCTCGCGGTCTCGTACCAATAGTAGCTCTGAAAGAAGGCCCTCAACAGATCGGAGTATTCGAACATTTGGTGGGAATTTCAGTGAAGAACGTTCAGACATGAGTATACTTACTGATATTGCTAGCAACTCGGGGTTGATTCCTGCGAATTCAAGAACTAATTCCGCTCATTATTCGCATACCGAAGGACCTCTTGCTCAGACCCTTACTAGTAATAGCAGCCCAGAGGCCGTTCAGAGTCAATCGTACGTAAGAGACAGGAGAGACAGTATTGGTGTATCGGGTCCCATCAGAAGGGCAGAAGTACAACCACCCGAGCCTACATACTCATCCAAAATTGGATTGAGCGCGCCGGACGGCGATTCCAGGAGTAATACTCCAGTACTATGTCAGCGTGCCATTACGCGGCAGTTCTCACAGCAAGTTGATTGCATGATGACCATCAACTTATGGAAAAACCATCTTCACCACTTTTTATATGGGCTGGGATTTTTTGCCACCATATTTGCATACTACTTCTCCTGGTACGTTATGCCATTCCAGTTTTTTACTGCCGTGTGTGCGTTCATGATCATCGTGAACTTGCCGTTCAAGATAAACCCCACACTCAAGAAGTTCCTACACCCAGTAATTTGCTCCGTCGCACTAACCTGGATTGTCATTCTCGTGTCAGTAATGATAAAGCATCACAAGGTTGTATACTTTCTGCGAGACCTCCAAAGTTACAAGACAGGCCGTACCTACTTGCACCTTTTCGACAACGATAGATTCGCACACCACGTGTGGCCTGGAGCAGGCGACGTTTTCAGCTCATGCATGGACGTTTCCATTGTTGGGCTTTCGATGCCCATGTACGCTCACAGATTTGACTTACGAAAGCATTTTCTAAGCATGATACCGCCTATTTTACTGCTATGCGCGGCTTCGCTTCTACTGTACCCACTAATATGTTCTCGAATTGGGATAAGTAGCTACATGTCAATCGGATTTGTTGGCCGCAGCATCACACTAGCGTTGGGCACGCCCACCGTTGCGAATTTAGACGGGTCCATTACTATTATGGCGGTCACCACCGTAATAAGTGGTGTTATAGGAGTTTTGACAGGCGGGCCACTCCTAGACCTGATCGGCGTACCAGAAGACGACTACGTAACCCGTGGTGTAACGCTTGGATGCAATTGTGGCGCAATAGCCACGGCATATCTACTGGGCGTGGATCGAAGAGCTGCCGCGATCAGCACGCTATCATTCGTATTATTTGGCACTTTCATGGTCATTCTGACCGCCGTGGGCAAGATTAAGGATTTTGTGCAGACTTTGGCACAGCTGTGACCCAGCAGCTGTACATTTGTTCCCAGCCGGAAGGATGTCAAGCACTAAATCACCTTACTAAGCAATGAGCATGGACTACGCACGGGAACCAATCCATTGATACCTGCATCCCCGCCTATCTTCCGAGCATACTTATATGGAGCAACACTGTTACTAGAGCGGCCCAATAGCTTTCAGTAACTGCTTCTCTTCCAATATATATATTCTTCTACATCTTGACTGGTTCTACCTGCTTACCGTTTCTGCCATCTTCAGCTTCAAGAACTCGATCTCGATTAAGTAATCATCGACATTTACATCTCCATGACAACAGTAACCACAATCTACAAGGTCACGCGCCATTGTTGCTAAAAACCCTGAGAATTACCTTCTAGAACGCACTTTAAATCTGTTTCCGTAGAAGACGGCGCTAAACCCTACCCCAATCTAGATCGTCTTTAAAGTAAACTGTTGACACAAAGGCTAATCACAATACGAAGAAACGTCCACAAAAACCACCACAAAATCGCTGCGGGGGTTCTAAGGGCCAAAAAGAGGGTTTAATGATTGTACTTTTGGCGGTTCAAAAGGTATAAAAAGGGAACATGTCGAACACAAACATGGAGAACTTATGGATGTCAGAACTCTGACATTACAGAGTTATTTCAACAATTGGGGCACTATGTCGCTTCAATTGTCTTTTGAGTTCAGTAACTAGTTATGTAGTTGAATAATGTGTGGACGGTGGAGTGCAGAGAAAAGTTGCAAGAGAACGAAGAAGGTGGGCGGCTAATTGACATATTGAGGGGCCAACGGGCGAGGGGAAAAATCAAGAGAGCCAGGAATTTCGAGGAGTATACGTGGACGCACAATGGAGGTTTTTTGAAGGGAATTGGGGCTTCCTTTGGTAAACCGCTGGATGAGTGAAGGGCAATGATTATGAAAGGTGCCAAAGCCACGTGACAAACCAAGGACTCACAAAATGAGTACTTATACATGTTTCTTTGATCACGTGCAGAAACTTGCGTCCTTTGCACTCGCCTTTGCATTGCATAGTCAGCTAGGATCAATTTTTCTGGGCAAAGGGGATCATCACCAAGCCTTGCGCGAATCCCTCACGGACCGGGAACCACAACGCCTATAGACGGGACACACCTTGCATTCATACGCACTGGACGATGTCAAAACCGACTGGCAGTGAAACTCCAGCGCGAGATGGTGACCTCAAGCGATCCAGGTCACTTTCCGAATCGATAAAAACGCTATTCAAGTCCACATCGCCCTCAAGAAAGACAAACTCGCCCATAGAGGCTCAAAACGGGGCCAAAGCTAGTGACAAACTGAAAAAGTTGGCTAAAAGCAAAGAGCTCGAACTGGAAGGTAAGAGGAGGGAAGCGGCACCAAATGCACGCGCCCCCGAGGCTTCTGGTATAGCTTCGCCCGCACCCGTATATAAGCCTCAGAACGGACATGGCCCCAAAGGCGTAAAAGGCCATATACTAGCTCACGATTTCGGCAAATTGTCGCTGGCGAAACATCATAACGAAACCGATGCAGCGGAAAGCTCTAATGGGTCCCAAGAGTCCATAGTTAGCGAGGAGGATCCTTGTAACCTGAAGCATAGTGCGCGCAAGGGCCTTCTCCTGAAGAAATCCCCTTATGGCGTTTCTGAGACTGGTGAAAACGACGACTACAACGAGTTTGGTCAAGAAAGCTCAATAGATACCGAGCTTTCTAAAAACCCGAGCGCTGTTCGGCGTGTAAAAAGTCTACAGAGACAAGCCTCCAGCTCTAGAGATAGTTCTCGTGCAAGGTCTATGTCGATGAGTTCCCGAAACAGAGCGCGCTCACCCACCTCCTTAGACGAACACTCGGAGAATGAGATCAAAAGTGTTCTCTGTACAGAAACTTTCAAAGTTTACGAGGATGGCCACCATGAGCATACCTTAAAGGTAATGCCAACGCTCTTAGAAAACCACGATGACGAGAATAAAGGGAAGTCTATGTTTTCTCTTTCAGGCTTTTTCAAAGGTCATAAGGACGGCGACGAAAAGTTAGAGGGTGCATTGTCCTTACTTCCCAGGACCAGATTTGATTTTCACAAACGTCTCAGTAGGATACTAGATGAGGATTTGAAGGATGATAATGCAGAAGATGAGCAACAGCCAAAGAATATGCCTGAGCCGGTAAATCCAAACGCCGCAATTGGTACTGAGGAGCTGCGTATGATAAACAAGATTTCCAAGAAAATTCACGATAGCAATGGCAGTGAAGGCAATTCCGAAGATGCCTTGGCCAAAAAGAACTATACTCTCTTCCAAAAGTATGGGAAACCTATTGGCGTGATAGGTCAAGGTGCCTACGGAATTGTAAAAGTATGCTGTATTGACACTGCAAACGTGGGTGATGAGCGCTCTATTGATGAGACCTACTCTAACGGCTCAAAAATGTATTACGCGGTTAAAGAGCTGAAACCTAAGAGTGACGAAGCCAAGGACAAATTCGGAACAAGGCTCACTTCTGAATTTATAATCGGTCATTCTCTGAGTGAGAGAGAGACTGCCAGCCAGAAGCCGCACCCTAATATCTTGAAGATGCTCGACCTGATGCAAACTCATGACGGTTTCATCGAAGTTCTGGAGTTCTGTCCTTCCGGTGATTTATACAGCTTGCTGTCTCGCACTTCCAAAAACGGCCTTCACCCTCTGGAGGCAGATTGTTTTATGAAACAACTTCTGCATGGTGTGAAATATATGCATGATCATGGTATCGCTCACTGCGACCTGAAACCTGAAAACATTCTTTTTGGGCCACAGGGTGTACTCAAAATATGTGACTTTGGTACAAGCTGTGTTTTCCAAACTGCATGGGAAAAACAAGTTCATTTTCAAACAGGCGCAGTGGGATCAGAACCATACGTGGCCCCCGAAGAGTTTATCGCTGAAAGAGAATACGACCCAAGACTAGTAGATAGTTGGAGTTGTGGTGTCATCTACTGTACTATGGTATTAGGTCATTATTTATGGAAAATTCCGCTTGTAGACAAGGACCCCGTCTACAAGTCCTTTGTCGAAGAAATGAGGAGCAAAAGAGAGTTTGTTGCCATAGAAGACTTGAAGCATGTTACTCCGGAGGTAAACCGTTGCAGGAAATTATGTCTATACGCTATATTCCAGTGGAATCCAGAGAAAAGAACAAGCATTGAGAAACTCCTGCATAGCAACTGGATGAAACGAACCAAATGCTGTGTTAATTACAAAGATTATCGAGTGAAGCACTGAAACACACTCTAGATCCACGACGTCATTCTTTTTTTCTGTAAATGAAAAAAAACAACTATATACAAGACTGTTGTAATCCTTTAATCATTAGCCTATACTACCCTGCTTGCAAGGGAGCAGATCTTGTTGTAGCCTTTTTCTCTTAATTCCCGGCTTACACACCCGTCGTTAGCCATAATTCTTGAACCCAGAGGCTCACCACTATTCTTGTTTATTAGTACGCAAGCATTGTCACCAAAGCTCACTGTTGAACCATCCTCACGGACTGTGTTTTTCTGCTTTGTACGCACAACAATAGCATGCACTATATCTCCCTTTTTGACACGATTTGTGTTGGAAGTACCGGTGATGTTCTGAGTCAAAGGTCTCGCCTTCTGGACCACGCACACAATCTTGTCACCTATTTTGGCTGGTGACTTTGGGGAGCCCTTTCTTAGAACTTTAATACATTCGGCCATTTGGGCACCTGAGTTGTCGATAACCCTTAGCATAGACTTCAGGTAAATCATCTTGGTTGGGTAAAAAAGATCACTAGTTTCAAACCACAAGCCAAATGAGATCAGCGTTTGTCTTGCCAGAAAGATTGAAGACTAGGCCTTTTTTGTTTGAATAGTTAGAAAATTTTGGGCTTTCGTATGTTATAACATATATATATATGCCTGAGTCTTTTTATGTGCTGAAGAACTTAACATCTAAAAGTGTCAGTGCTCAATTATCTGTCTAATGTGTACGCCGCCATTGCTATAGCTTATAGCATCCAGATTTAAGGACAAAAACATCAATTTGGGGATTTCAACCGTAAACTTTTTTCTACTCGATCGAGTTTCCAACGCTCGTTGACGTCTTTTATTAAACAGCCTTTGACGGCTTTCATGACTTGAGGACAAGCTGGACTTGCAGAGCACACTTTCTCTAGAGGTTTTGCGTCATATTTTGCGGCAGTGATCATGGCTCGTAACCTTGGCTCGTAATCATGTTTGAATAACAACTTCCCCGTGAGCATAGTATAGAGCATTACTCCCAGAGCCCAAACGTCTGCGGCCGGTGCCAGGGACGAAGGAACAGGCTCCAAAAGTTCAGGAGCAGCATACGGGAGGGACCCGATGTGTGAGTCTGGGTTAGGAGAATTATTATTTTCGGCTTTGGTCGTCTTGCGCACTTCTGCACCTTTCGTACCAGCAGCTGCGCCGCCTGCACTCGCGGGTGTGAATGTCAGGACTTGCAGGTTGTCAAAACTAGTGTGAGATCCTCTCTCGGTAGGAATCCTACCTGATAGATTAGCACTTGTTAATGATGGGCCGTACTGCCTAGGAAATGAGCTTACACCTAACGGGCTGTCACTATGAGTAAAATGTCTCGCCCGTAAAGGTCTTTGTTGGGTTCGAATTATGGTAGACACAGACCTCGAAATAGGCGGCCTTTCACGTGATGATACAAGTGCATCCGACTTCGCACTTTCAACCTTCTCATCTCGACTGTCTTCAGTGTGACTGGCGGCACTCTCTTCAAATTCAGAGCTCATCCCGAAGTCACACAAAAGCACTTGCCAGTCGTTTTTATGACGCAGCTTGTTAGCTTTCAATAGGCAGTTTTCAAGCTTCACATCACCGTGCACAATTCCCTGAGAGTGCATGTAGGACAGTGCCTGGATAACTTGTTGTCCCAACTGGGAGGTTATTTCGCATCTTGATGGAAGAGATATTGCAGAGTGGTTCACTTCACCCCAGGAAATCACTAAATCATATAGGGTGCCGCCACTGATCTTTTCAGTCAAGCAATACACCGCATATTCTTCATCCAATTTCCAGGTTATCAAAGATAAAATATTCGGGTGTTTGAGCCTGGACCATATATCAACCTCCTTTAAAACCTGCTCCTTGACATAAGAGTTATTCCTAAATCGAACGATTTTAACCGCCTTCACAGTTGACGAGTCGCTATCAACATCATCATCATCGGTATTCTTATAACATTCTCTGATCATCCCCCATGCCCCAAAACCTATAATTTTGCCTAGAGTATATCCCATGACTACCGTGCCTTTATCGCTGGGCTTAGGAACGGAAGATGGAGTAAAAGAGCTGAGGAAATGGGACGCTAGCGAACCACGTCTCGATAAATCTCCCTGTAGACGTGTGCTGCTTTTGCTCGTGCTTAAGAAATATCTTTTGAGGGTTGCCATCATAGCTCTGTAGTCAATATCTGGGAACTTGTCAACCAGCATCTTTTTTCGCTGGCTATAAGGTAGCGATGGGAAATCGCTGGGAAGCTGTTCTACAAACTTCTTCCACTCATCTGTTGTGAAACTAGCCTCATTCGAAGAAGCGTAGCTTAGGGTAGTGCCTGACGTGGCCGCCCATGGCGAAGACGGAGATTCTTCACCGAATCCTGATTTTCGTCTTTTTGCATGTCTGTAAGAGGCCCCTGGGGCTGATGTGAGTATGAGTGGGGGCTTAGTTCGATAATAAGAGGACGTCGATGTGGTCTGTTGTCCATTGTACAGATTACCGGATTCATAACGAGTAACGCGGTTGGGAGATGCCACTGGTAGACCTGTTGCGCCCGGTAAAGGTATTGGAGCCACTTTGGCATGCGTGGAGCTCAGAACAAGAGACGATGAAGAAAGTGAAGACGATCGGCTTAAATCTGTCTCATAACCGCTCCAGTTATTAAAGCTAGGCAATCCTTCCGCACTCTGCCGACCAACAGCTTTCAGTAGGCTATCATGCAGATTTTCGTCACTCTGCCATCTGCTTACCGCGCTCGAAAAGTCAAAGTCCGGCACATATTCGTCTTGCATATCATCGAAACCACCTGCCGTGCCATGTAGCCCGATGGGCCGTGGGCGGGTTGTGGCTCGATCTTCGTCAAGTGTCGAGGAATGCCTCCTCTTACTCTTGAACGGAGTCGATCCTCCTGCACTCCCCACAGGCGATCTGCTGTCATCGTGATGAATCGGTCTATACCTGAAATCGTCGTATACTCTAGCACCTGTTGAATCATTAAAGTTTGATCGTTCGCTTTCAGAGTACACCCTTATCAGCGTGCTTCGAGAGCGCGATTGCTGCCCTACCCCGTACATCTGGTTCGTCAGAGAGGGTTCCTTAACCGAATCTACTGATCCACTATTCGTTAAACCCAAATCAAACTCATTTTTATTCTCGTCTGCTATGTCGAAACTTCCTCGAAAGGTTTCACTTGAGTCGTTCTTCGCTCCTAGTTGCATGTTTATACCCTCACGTAGATCGTTGTTTTTAACTCCGCGGGCTGTGCCAATCTTATACGCCATATCTACATCCTCTATAGCCGATAATTGGTTCAATCTTTGGTAGTTCATGAGCTCTTCGACTGGGCTGATCAAGGAGCTGTACTTCTTGAAGATACACAATTCGTTGATAATGAGTTTTAAATAAAACAGCGACTTATTGAGCCTAAATAGCGAGCTCTTAAACGGTAGAGCCCATCCTAGCTTATAGAAGTTCATAAGGAGACTTCCGCAAGGGGAGAGGAGCGCTCCTGGGGAACTTAGATCTCATTATTTCGGCTTTTTTTGTTTTTGTTTTCGGTTTTACATCGTCTGTAGATTGCGTGGGTCGTATATACACATCAACTGCAGACACGCCGGGCCATGACTTTTCGTAACATTCGAATAATAATAAATTAAAGCTGGATGGTTCCTTCCAGCACCCTTAAACGTTGACTCTGTCAAGTTCTTCCTTACCGGCCTTGGTGTACAAGAACTCGTTGTAGTCTCTGCAGTTAGTCCACCACATCCAGTAGGCGGCAGCAGGAAGCACCAGGAAGAGCACTTGGGACTTGACTCTTCTGAAAGTGTTGAAGACCGCGTTGTGGTAAATGCCTGTTAGTGGCTTTTGGGCGTATGGAGACACGGAGTAAGAGGTAATTCCCTTTTGGACAGGGCCACCCATGCTGCCCCACCATCCCATATATGTTTTAGCCGTTGGTCCACCCATGATTGATACTTTGTGATTGCTTGAGGTATAAGAGGAGGTATAGTGGTTTGTAGATGTCAACTCTTGCCAATTTTTTTTCAGTTAACGATATAACCGAGAAATTGGCTTTAAAATAATATATATTTACGTAATCAATAGAATCCGGGCTTCTGATTGGCTACAAGAGAAGGTCTACCTATAAAGATGGTGTTCATAGTAGCTGAACGTGGTTTGAACGTCGCTGAGCGTAGTGCTTGCGATGTGTGGAGAGGCCTTCATATGTGGTCTTCGGCAGAGAGCGTTGTCGCTGTTGTCGCAGTTTTTTTTGGGAGGTGTTTATTTCTGTCTCTTGTAGACTTTGGCCAAGAAAGCGGTCAAGACCTCGCTCTTGAAGCCACGGGACTCGTCGGTACTAGAGATCTTACCCTGTAGCTTCTGAGCAATCTTCTCCTCATACTCGTGGTAAACTGCATCAATCTTTAGGTCGTCGAACACTTGCTTGCACTTTTTCTCGCACTCGGAGTCCTTTCTACCGTAGTTCTCGTCCAAAACCTTTCTTTGGTCGGCAGAACACAGCTTTAGAGCCGTGTTGACAACCCAAGAGCACTTGTTGTCTTGAATGTCGGTACCAATCTTACCGATATCTTCTGGTTTGCCGAAACAGTCCAAATAGTCATCTTGGATCTGGAAGTATTCTCCCAAGGGAATGAGCACGTCCTGTGCCTGCTTGAGGTCACGCTCATCGTTGATGCCGGCCGCATACATGGCTAGGACCACAGGCAAGTAAAAGGAATAGTACGCAGTCTTGAAGCGCACAATGAAAGAGTGTCTTTCGAGTGAGAACTTGTCCAAGTCCACGCGGTCTTCTGGAGCCGTGATCAAGTCCAGCAACTGACCCAATTCAGTTTGGAAGGTCACGTCGTGGAACAGCTCCAACAGGTCAACGTAATAAGCCTCTTTCTTGAAGTGGTTCTTCAACAAACAGTAAATTGCGCCCTCCAGCATGAAAGCGTCGTTGATGGCAATCTCACCAACCTCTTCCACACGGTACCAACATGGTTGTCCTCTTCTGGTGATAGACTTGTCCATCATGTCATCTGCAACCAAGAAGTAGGCTTGCAGAAGCTCGATACACCAACCCAACATGGCGAGCTTGAAATACTCATCCTCGGATAGCTCCTCGTAAGACTTCTTGCCCGTCAAGATAGCATACGTATCAACAACAGAAAGTCCTCTGTTCAATTTACCACCTGGAGTGTTGTAGTTTAGCGAATTCTCATACCATGAAATGGCATCTTCTGTCATACCATATCCAGATAAGATGGATTTTAGCTCGTCAACCAACTTTGGGAAGACACTTAGGAACTTTTCTCTCTTGGCTTCTTTCGACATTGTGTATTGTTGCTATCTATAATCAATTGACCCTCGGCGAAGCGTTACAGTCGATGTATTGGCTCAAAGGTAGTGGCAGAAACTGTAGAAGAGGTTTCAACGTTTATCAGTTTTTTTTTTCGAGCTAAACGAACTGTCACGACATTATGGTCAAATATCTAAACGTTTCTATCACTGGCAACCATAAGCCCCAATGTCAAGAATTTTGAGTGTACGCACCCAGCCTTTTTACCAGTATGGAATTATACTTCTTTTCTACTATACAATGCAAAATCGGTACAGAATCAGCGGGAGTTATACGCAAAGGCTACGCTGAAATCTCGACCTTCAGAACCTCTTGGTACGTTTACTCTTGCCTGGACGAGATGGCTTGCCCTTCATCTTGTTGGAAGAAAAGCCGGTAATATCGGAGGAAGATTGGGCGTCGTTTTTCCTCTTGAATCTCTTCATACCACCTTTACCGTATTTGGCATCTTTGGCCAAACGCTTACCGTTAGGCTTGTGTCTGTTCTCAGAGCGTTTCTCGGTAGCAGCTTCCTCAATACCAACGTCAAACTCAGAGTCGCCGATTTCGTTGTGCTTTCTCTTTTTCTTGAGAGACTTGATTTTCTCAAGTGTTTCTCTCTTTTCCTTTTGACGGCTCTGCAGAGTGGCGACTTGCACTTGCTTACCGAACTTCTTCAGATGCCTCTGCTTGCGAGCGTCTTCGCGCGCCTTGCGGTCACTTGCCTCACTGACAAGCTTGCTCTTCAATTTGTCCATGTGCTCATCACTCTTTACCATCTCGGCAAAGTAATCTAGCGGCCTCTTGAAAGGAACCTTGAGACTCTTCAGCTTTTGTCTAGCGACGATAACAGTATCCAGAGATTGCTTGTAGAAGGCCAATTCTCTTTCCGTGTCATCGTAAATGTCTTTGATCGCTTCATCGGTGTTCGCTTCAGAAGTGACAGACATGTGTTCTTCGAAAGAGTGTTTGGCCCAAGGTAGTTGGATACGTTCCAGTGCATGTTTGAGAGCATTGGCGTTGTTGATGGTTACTTTCTGATAAGGAACGACATCGGCGTCAGAGTCGAACTCAACGTCGGACAGGGGAACATCTTCCTCTTTTTCCTCCTCCTCATCCTCCTCATCCTTCTCTTCCTGCAGCTCTTCGTCCTCTTCGTCCTCCGGATCACTCATCTCGAGCTTTTCAAGATCCAAACGCTTGGAGCTCTCGCCCTTGTCTTCTTCATCCTCTTCTTCCTCATCTTCACCTGGTGCGCTCTTCTTTTGCAACTTCTTTAGCTTTCTTCTCTCCTTTCTGGAAAGAGCCTGACTTTGATATTCTTCTTCAGGCTTTTCGACAACACCCTCACTCTTTTCAGCTTCTTGGTTCTGTTTGACAGCGTCATCATGGCTGACTACGGTAGGTCCATCATTCAACTTTTTCAACCCTTCTTCCTGTTGAGCTTTCTTGGCTTCCCGCTTCCTCTCTTCTTTCTCGATCTGCTTCTGATGCGTCAGCATCTCTTTCAACTTGAAGCCTGCCATATTATCACCTTTTAACTGGTTCTTCACAGTGTTGTAATACTGTAGAGCTCATCTCATCGCATCTTACTTTGGAAAATTTTTTAACGTATTTCAGGAAGCGATGAGATCAAGCGCTTTTGACGAAAAGAGAGAATTGAAAGGAAGAGCTCTCAAAATCGATTGAACTACCTCTGAGAGCCGATGTGATGTTGATTGATTATTCACTATTGTGTTCCAAGATTTTGAAGGTACTTCGGAATTTTGGTCTCAGATAAAATTATTCTCTTTCAACCTTTGATACAGTTCGGGTTCAATGTATCTAGCCAGTGAAGGTCCATCTTGAGTTACATATCCATCTGAAGACAGTCCCTTTCTGCGTCTTGTTTTCATGACGAAGTCACGGCTCATGCTCTCCCTTGGAGCAGGCTTGAGTTTCGGAATTACAGCATTTTCGTCTAGAACGTTACCGGGAACCTTTCTCCAAATCTTGTTGCAGAATTGCAAGTGGCACATACCTTGACTATTGGTGGCAGTCCTCAGGTCCGTTTCAAATCCAATTGAATCTATGACCGGAATCTGGCCCCTTATCTCGATAAGTGGTGTCGCCAGAATTTTGACCCGATTATAGATACGTCCGCCCCGTCTTTTAGAGAATAGTTCCTCGACTACGTCGGCCATGAGGTCGTGGACAACACAACAAACTTCGTAAATAGGCTCCAACAAGGCTGGTTGAGAGCTCAGTAGTGCAACATAGCATGCCTTTCTGACAAGCGGAATCAGCTGGCCAGTATTCACGGAGTCCTCCATTGTCACGTTAAGAAGTCTGAAATGGACGCCATAAATGGCTTCTTCTGCAAGAGGGCCCTCTCTAGTAGCCCACTCAAACCCTTGACAAATCTGGTGTTTGATATTTGATAATTGTTCCTTATTGACTTCATCCGGGAGAGTATCATCAACAAAAACGTTACTATTGTGTAAGCTCCATATATTTCTTGCGGCCAAAGAGTCCCAATTGTACTTTTCTCTCAGCTTTTTCGCAAGTTGGCGTGGATTTTCTATTTCGCTTTCGAGTAAAGCGCCGCTCGATAGATCTTTCACAAGCTCACGTTCTAATGGCTGCGCGCCAACACTCACGGACAAGCGTCCGCCCGCACCTTTTACCGGAATTGACGCAAACGATTCTCCAGTGCAACTTTCTGCAAACTTGACAAGCGGGCTAGAAACTTGGATTTCGACCTTTGCATAATTTGTCCTCAGATCGTACAGTAGACAGTCCAAGTAAAGCTCGCCAGTTCCTAGGATCATATTTTCACCGCTCTCCTCCACACAGGTAATCATACCAGGGTAAAATTGATTTACTTTTTTGAGACCGTCCACCATCAGTGGTAATTCCTTTGGAAGTAAAGGTTGGATAATCACCTTGAAGACAGGCTCAGAAATGTAGTCTAGTGGTGGAAAGCAGACATCGCCGGTGCTTGATAAGGTTCCTGATTTTGTCAGAGAATTTTTTAAACCCTTCATGAGAACAAGCTGCCCCTCATAGGCTTCCTCCAAGGGCAAGACGTACCGTCCACTCAAAAGGGCAATTTCCTCTACTTTAACTTCGGCAATATCATCTTCGAGCGAGATGCCTGCGTCGATGGCTTTCAATAGGTCATTGGGGCGTACTGTACCCTGATAGATCCTTACTAGGGCCCAACTGTCGCCACAGTAATCCATGAATTTCAGTACATGAGCCAATACAGATTCTGAATCAGCATTAATTCCGAATGATTTCCTTTTTTCTGAACTTCCTTCTTCTGCAGATATTCCAAACTCATTAATAGCATCAATCAGTCCTACCTGTATCCCAAAAACTAGACCAAGAACTTTCCGTAAGAGAGGTTGGGGGTCCCACTTCAAGCACTCCGCCGGTAGAACAATCTGGAAGTGACGTTTTATAAGATTTGCCAGATCTTGTGGGTCGCTTGACAATGAGTGAGTGAAGATTTTGTACAGAGGGGTCAGAATAAACTGTGCAAATGTTGTCAGGCCTTGTGCATTGGGGTTATTCGAAAAAGATCCCTCTTGAAAGTATATGTCTCCCCACATGCGATCTATAAAGCTCTGGATGTTCTTCTTGCCTAATTGTTTGGCATAATACCGGAGAACGAACTCCTTAATGCTGAATGTGAATCCTAGTTTAGCCGACGAGAACAGAATGTTACCCAGCTTCGGGGAATGGTGCGCTTGTGTGAAACGGTCAATGTCATTTACAACATGCCTTATTTTGAGGTAAGCCTCTTTGGGTGGTAGGTTGAGCTCTAGTATGAGCCTATCTAGTTTGTTAAGAACGAAAATCATGGGCAGTTGGCTCTTTTCAGCTTGTCGTATTAATTGTTGCACTACAGATGTTATGCCCTCCACAACATCTACCACGATCAAACAAGTATCCGAAGCAGCGATCGAAACCGCAACCTCATCGATAAAGTTCACATGGCCTGGACAATCAAGTACTGTAAGTGCTACAGCCTTGTCTTGCAAATCACTGCCTAGAAAGGTGAGCCCATTAACTTTGCAGCTGAGCCCTCTTTCGATTTCAAGTTTTGTGTTATCAGTGTACCTGATTGGTTTCCATCCTTGACTCAGTGATTTAGATATATTAGGAAGTTTCTCATGCGCCTGTAAAACTAAAAGGTCAACCAAGGAAGTTTTCCCTGAATGAAGTGGCCCTAATATGGCGACATTTCTCGACCTCTCTGGTAAAGCAAGAAGAGCTGATAGATATTCTCTATCATAGCTAGCACGAGGGATGTTTCGGGGCGACTCTGTAAACACAGATTTTTTCTCCTTACTCACCTCGGTGGGCTCCACGAGAGGTTGGTCCGCTGTTTGCTGATCTTCAGTCTCAACCAATACCTCTACGTCATCCGAAAAGGCAGTCAAAAGAGTTTCTCTCTTAATAAGCGAGTTCGACTCTCTTTGTGGCTCCGCGTGCGAGACCGCATCTTCAACCACTGCCATAGATTCATCTTGGACATCGGATTCATCTGATTCTTCTCCTAGAAAGTTACCAAATCTGCGGGGAAAGAGCAATAAAGTTAGTAAACTGATTAACAGATAGGTTCAACTAAATAAATTATAACCATACTCGTCAAATTGGTCTTCTTCCATGCCTCTAAAATGGTGCTTTTACTCACTTAAACCTAATTGGTTGTCATATTGTACATGTTTTCAACGTCAAATAGATTATGGGAATTGCCAAAACAAATAAAACAAAGACAAGCTTAAGCTAGCTTGACTCTCCTGTAATCCCAAGAGCACCGAACTTTGGTCAATGGAAGGTCAGTTAACATGAGAAGGGCAGCCCTACAACTCAGTCCAGAGGGCTCATTTGGCTTAGTATCACATATGACGGCTCATCTCGACTTTTAGACTTCTATGTGGTCTGAATTACACCTTACATACTAATGCTCATTATACCCACGCTGTGAACCTTCATAGGATGCTAGAATCTGTCAGGGTCCCCCAGTCTTTTCGAGATGGGTTCCAACGACTTCCTCAATCAGTTTGGGCCAACTGGGACTCAATTCTTCAAGATGGAGATGATGAACAAGAGGAAGTACAAGCCTTCAAATATGAACAGCAGTTAGATCGGTCTTTCCTCTCCAAGGGTTCCATTATAGGTTTGGGATTTGCCCTGATGAGTCCTGTTCTAGGAATGAGCACTACAATGAATATAGGGCTTCTGAATGGTGGTCCAATGACCATATTATTGGGTTTTCTGATAAATGGACTTGCTACGTGGCTTTGTTCCTTATCGCTTGGCGAGATTGTGTCTAGATTTCCAATTGAACTTCATGGAGGCAGTGCGATGTTGGCTCCATACAATTATCAGCTTTCGTGCTCCTGGTTCACTGGCTGGCTCATGTTACTAGGAAATTGGACCATGAGTACCAGTATCACGTTCGCAGGAGCACAACTAGTCATTTCACTCGTGACCATGGCAAACGATCAGCTCATTGGAGAAAAGTATATTGTGCTATTCACAGTTTTGGCATTCTACATCATTGTTACAATTGTGGGACTCATCAACTTGAGATTTGCTTCCTTTATAGAAGCAGTGAATAAGGTTTGCGTTTATTGGATCATATACGCCGTCATATTCATTGATATTCTGCTACTCCTGTTTCACTCAGGTAGCTACCGATCTCTGAAATATGCACTGTTCCATTTTGATAACTCTTTCTCGGGCTATTCCAGCAAAGCTTTATCCTTCATGATTGGCTTCCAGCAATCCAGTTTTACACTGCAAGGTTTTAGCATGCTTCCTGCTTTAGCAGATGAAGTCAAAAGACCCGAACGCGACATTCCCAAGGGAATGTTTACTGCTGTTTTGACCTCAACTTTAACAGGTATTGTATTCCTCTTGCCCATCATGATCATTTTACCAGACACAAAAACAATTATAGACAATCCTAAGCTGATGCCTATCGTACTAATATTCACACAATCCACTCATTCAATGTTCGTTTCACTTTTCCTTGTTATCATGATTTTGGGTAACCTTTTCTTCTCTGGAATTGGCTCCATTACTACTTCTTCTAGAGCTGTTTACAGTATGAGTCGGGATATGGCGCTCCCTTACAGCGAGTTCTGGTCATACGTTGACCCGACATCCGACCATAGAGTTCCTAAAAATTCTATTCTCTTGAGTATGGGTATCTCGTACCTATTGGGTCTGTTGGCCCTGGTTTCCACTGCTGCTTTCAATGCTTTTATGGGCGCAGCTGTTATGTGCCTATGCAGTGCAACTTGTATCCCGCTAGTATTGGTGATGATGTCCCGGAGAAGAGCACTGCGTGGTGCTCCTGTCAAAGTGAGATATCGGATGGGATGGCTTGTTAACATCATCAGTATACTATGGTTATTATTCACTATGGTAGTGATTTGCTGGCCACCAAAATTGCCGGTAACACTAGGATCTATGAACTATGCATTTTTGGTTTATCTCTTGTTTTTGACTGGGATAACAGTTCTTTATTTCCGCTGGGGAAAATACAACTTCAAGACCCCACTTATAGGTGAGGAGAACAAGTCCAATGAATCGACGTTAACATCGGTGGTCTTGGAAAACGTAGAGGTAACAAAATAAAATAATGGTGTATACTTGTAAAATATGAAATCATTGATAATCATGAGAAAAATGCATGCACTGTAGTACTAAACAATAGCAACTACTTTTATAATTAGGCAAAAAGCCCACTGCCCAAAATCAGAAATGCGCCCAAACAGCACCATTTGAGGCAAGTTGTTGCCAAAGTGTGGGGTTCTACATCATTAGGATCATGTACGTCGTGATGATGGTGACTATCGCTAAAGCCAATGGCGGTCTGTAACATTTGCAACCCGATTAGGAAGAGAATCCCTGATGTCAGACTCAAGAGAAAATTTATATGCAACTCCGCCGATCCAGTATGCTTGAATATCAGATAGCCGATGAGTGCCCCTAAAGGCTGAGAGCCTCCTCCAAGGATAGAGGCGGTGAGGACAGCGTAGAATTTTGTTTTGAAAGCTGCGTATAGTGGCAATGTCATAGCAAATCCCTCAATGAAATTGTGCATAGCCAAACTCAGAAAAATGGAAAACCCAAAAGACCTGGAATCTGAGTCATTATGGTTGGTGAAAAAGACGATGAACCCTTCCGGGAACTTGTGCAATGAGATCACCAGACATGTCTGAATTCCAATTGACAGCAACTTCGAAAAGGGGGTGGCAATATGATGATGATGATGTTCTTCGCTGAGTATACTTTGATTTGGAGAAGAGGAGGAGGCGGGATGAGCTCCATTAGAATGCTCGTGCTTATGAGGGGCGCCACTCAAAAAATGTTCACGGTAAACTGAAAGGTTCTCAAGGTCGTAGCCGATCCCGTTCTCAGGACATGCAAAGGCTTCCACTCCGTCTTTCGCTTGACAGACAACTGGGGGCTGGTCAAGGTTTGCTGGACCCTTAACAGTGGCACAGGGCGTACTACCGTAACAGTCACCGGAATTAGGCTGCTTTTTGACAAGCAAGTCGATCAAAGAGGGTGCTTTCCTGAGGCTTGGCCGTGAAATTGATGGTTTGAGCTGCTGCATTTCTGGCTGCAAGGGTGTTTCCTCGCTTGCATGCTGATGGGTGTCAGCGCCAAGCTCGCTATCCGCAACAGCTGACGGCTGAGAGTCGTGACCACAGTGAACCAGACTTTCGCTTGTATAGGCATGTACCACAAAATTTAGAAGGAAGCTCAAAACCACGCCAAGGAGGAACCCGGTGAAAACCACCACTTTGTCCTTTTCGTCCCTCGGTAGCATCTTATAAAGACTGGTGGTTATCATAGAGCCGGCACTCACAGAGAGCCCATAGTTTAGCAGTCTGGAGTTGACGCTAGTGTTCTTTCCTGAGATCGCCGAAAATACCGGAACACACAAGGATCCTGCGATGCAAAGGAGCGATGAAATCGCCGTGAATTTGACCCATTTGGGTACTTCTTCGATCATTGATGATTCTCAAAAGCCCTAGATCAAGAAACCAGAAAATGAGTTGATAAACCGACCGAAACGTGAGTATTAAGAATTCCTGGGGTACTTTTACCAATGCATCTTGGGCTATGTTTTCAAAAATGGCCCATTTATCTGCACACGGACCCTGGAGGTTACCATCAGATGTTTTCCGACCGTGTACCATGATATATCCTGCTCCTGACTGAAATCTGTCAATTATCGGAGTACGACTTCCGGTTCTGAAACAAAATAGCCGCCAAGTGAAACGAGTTCTGTGTAAAAGCCTTGGAGCTCCAAGAAAGAGGATCTTCTCTAATTTAGTTTGCAGGGGCAGGGTTTGGTTTAATTCGACGAGTTTTCATCCACCATGTGCTGGTGATTGAAGGATGATGCAGGTTTTCTGAACTGAGGGGTGGAAAGGCCATTGAGAGCTTCCAGAAGGCGGGTACATCTATTTCACGGAGGGAATATTCACATAGAGTCACTAATTTTCCAATTCGTGGAATACTTAAGGATTGTGAGGGGTGAGGTTTGAGGTTTGTTGTTTAGTTCTTGGGTAATCACACTTGGATAATAAATAAGGAGTCTCATTGTCTCGTTTTATGTCTTTTTTTCTGCTTCTCAATTGCCTCGTTGCATGTTTTGAAATATATGATGGCTGTTTCGTGTTTTCTTGGGACAAAGTGTATAATGTGGGTGAGACACGAGGTTAGATGGAAGGGCAATGCCATATTTGAGTTGAAATCACATAGGGATAAATTTCAACCGATGATTATCACTTTTCTCTGGGACTTTTTCGTCTCTTCTTTATCGCCTTGACCTATAAGTATAGTCCTTTGTTCTTGTAAATTGCCGCCCAGAAATATTATTTCTATGTCATGATCTACGTATATATGGCAAAACTACAGGAATCCTGATAGGAAAACGGCATGAAGATTCTTCTAAGATGTAGTAGTGATTGCAAGAGTTTTCTCATTCTTTTTCTTCCATTACCTCTTCCTCCCCCTCTCTCATTGGTTTCATTCATGATGTCTATGATGGATATTCCATGTTTCGCTATCCCAACAAGTACGTATTTAATGATATAAACTAATTTAAGGCATTTAGAGAAGCTACAACAGCATAACAAGAGCAGAGCCAAACTCTGTGAATACACTTGCATTCCACCCGAAAGAACCATTATTCTTCGAGTTCTCATTATCGTCAAGTTTTAAAAGTTTGCCCCATTTGTAAGGTAATTTATACTGAGGAGAAATCGGCAACAGGCAAAGGAATCAACGCCTTTTCCAAATGTTTATAAAAGAACTACAGCTCTTGACAACACTTCCCCATCACCTCAATTGCAGAATCTTATCAATTCACTCTGCCCTTTGGAGAGATAAATCACGCTCATTCTGCCATTTCCTGTTCGTAGTTAGTGCTATAAACGTTGGCATCTCAACTAAGTCTTCGCGATGAAGTTAAGAAGGCATCGGAACGACGCTTAATTCGTTCATAGGTTGGGATGTTAGGCCGTCTGCTAGCTAAGAATATGTTATATGAGGCTGGCGGAACTCCTGAAGAAACTGTGGGATCATATGTGCCCCATGTCAGCGATGAAGTCAAGCAAAAGCTGTTCGGAACTAAACACCTCGAATACCATCAAAACTCGCCCAGTCACCGGTTTAGACTAGTCGTGGCGCAGGAACTTGGTCAAATGATGAGCCGTCACAACCATCAAATAGTCCTGGATTATTCTATGCCCCGTGGCTCGCCTAAGGAGCATATTTCGCACGCAGACCTGAAGGAATATATCTTTGGTTCGCCAGTACGTGCCAAAACTCGAAACGAAAGCGATAAGTTTCGCGTTGTCGCAAGTGCTAGCTCCCTTCTCATCACACGCATTTTCTGCGCTCCTAACAGAGACACCCGGTTCGCCATATGCTTGTCGTTACCCGAGGCTTTCCTCGGTGCTTTGACGGAGATTTGGAACCACATAAAGCGTTGGCTTGATGAGTGCCAGGCGCTGTTACTCGCGACGCTCTCAAACGATGAATTTACGTTTTTGCCACGGGATTTGCATGCTCAGGATCCGCAGATCACGGAATCTATGATCCAGTCTGTGCACACGCTTATTATGCCGCTCGCCTCTTCGCACACCGAAATACCACGGCTATTACTATATCCCTCAACTAATCACGAATTCGTTACTAGTTGGTTCAAAGATGTCTTCCACTGGTTAGACATTAAAGATGGGCATCGATTGCGGTTTTTACCGGTGCTCTTTGCAAAAATTGTCCAGGATTTCGCTACCGAATTAAGGTCCCATGAGTGTTCGAGGATAGTCGTCATTTCTGGTAACATGGCCGTCGCAAACAAGCTGATATTTATCATTTCAGCACTATTAGGGCCGCGTTATAGAGGAGAGATCGATGTAGCTGATAATGAATCACATCTGCTAAACGGACAAAGTCATCCCGTTATCAAGGGTAATCAAACAAATTCAGACACAAAGTGTGTCAGTACAATCACCGGAAAGGGGTGGGAGATTCCGCGCAAAAAAGCCTCTCACAGTTCCACCAGTTTATCTTCTGACGAAACTTCTGCTCAAGTAATACAACCATCTTCGCTCAAAAGCAGCAGTAGCTCTTTACAGTATTTGTCCTCTTCCCTGTCCAGCGTTTATGAGAGTTATGGATCTTGGTTCAGCAAGCGCATGGGCTTGCAAAGCCCGTCCGCAAAAACGAATGAATCTTCTGATCAGTCATTCTTCCAGCATCACAACAGTAGCAGCTCTTCCCTGCATCAACTGGCTATGAACCACATGAGGGTGACTCCTCTACCATCACCCTCTATCAATGAGTATGACGAGTTTCCGTGGAATAGTACTCCTAGCTCGCCGAGGACAGACCACTTTCGACAAGGCTGGTCTTCGTGGTCGGGATCATTTCTTCCAAATGTTGATGTTAAGAGAAGCTGCAGCCGTGTGAATGACACCAAGACTCTAGACCGAGCTTTCGAATCCATCTGTTTGTTTGATGAAGATCATCTCAAGACTACAACAACAAAGGCCTCAAAGACACATGCACCGGTTTTAGAAGTGCAGTTCGACTCCGATGTATCCTACACACGCACAGAACTGCTTCCGAAATATACTTCTTTCATGCCCAATTTCGTGCCGTGGTTCCAACTCCAAGCCATCCCCGTAGCACCCGATGCGGAAAGAAAGGTCCTCAACGCGATGAAGGGTGACTTGCATGCTCACGGCTATTCTCGTACCCTTCTCATATCACTCAGATCGAGAGAAATTAAAGATATTGTGGTTGAAAAGGATCATTACTCGTCACGAAATGTCCTTCGAACAAAGAAGGTGTTTTCGTCCGGTAAATGTGGGAGTGTCTCTGCCAAGTTTCAACAACAAGTGGCGCAATGTGAGCAGAATATCAAGAGGGCAATGATCATTTGGGAAGAGGTCGATGACTTCATTGAGAAGATGCAAGCATTGCAGAGGATTTTCGAAGAGATTAAAAATTAGGCCATAGTGCATCAAGACTCGCTGGCGAGCAGGACAGATATCAGGCCCTCCTAGGCCCTCACCGTATTCCGAGGTCATCTACGTTCATTATATCTGCTGTTATTTTATACGTTGTGGAGGTCCAATTTCAATGGGCGGATGCTTTTTCAGCATCAAAATCAAGATTATTCTAAACACCATTAAGCATTTAGTTTGACAAATTATACAAGCGGTAGCAAGCTATGGCGTCCTCTACTTCTGCCTCGCCGACCAGGATCCCAGCGCCTGAAGCCAGCAAAAAACATTTTCAAGGTGAGGAAGACAAAACACAAGAAGCGCTTTCAACATTCACTGAATTGAATAGATGCACTTACGCGAATAAGGACCTGGGTAACTCCAATAGCCATGATTTCATCGAATGCGACTGTTACGAGGAGTACCAGGATGGCGTCAATCATGCATGTGGGGAGGACTCTGACTGCATCAACAGACTCACGTTAATCGAATGTGTGAACGAGCTGTGTGGATCGTGCGGCAATGACTGTCAAAACCAGAGATTCCAAAAGCAGGAGTACGCAGATATATCAATATTTCGAACACAGAAGAAGGGCTATGGTGTGCGAGCCAATCGGGATATTCAAGCGCATGATTTCATCTACGAATATATTGGTGAGGTAATACCGGAGGATAAATTTCGCGATCGAATGATAGAATATGACAGGCGTGGGCTAAAGCATTTCTACTTTATGATGCTACAGACTGGTGAGTTCATTGACGCTACGATTAAAGGATCACTCGCTAGATTTTGCAATCACTCCTGTAATCCAAACGCATATGTTAATAAGTGGGCAGTGGCAGGGAAGCTTAAAATGGGGATCTTCGCCAATCGGAAGATTTCGAAAGGTGAAGAAATTACCTTTGACTACAACGTAGATCGTTACGGCGCGACTGCGCAACCTTGCTATTGCGATGAACCAAACTGCATCGGATTTCTCGGTGGGAAGACCCAGACAGACGCAGCGTCACTTTTGCCCCAAAATTATGCAGATGCGCTAGGCGTTGCACCTTCCGTCGAAAAGAAGTGGATCAAGTTGATGAAATCGAAAGGCGAGAAGATTGTCAAGAGCGAAACCAATAACGTGAATGTTGAATTTGTGAAATCTTTAGATCTCAGTCCCTGCGAGAACTTTGAGGAGGTCTCAAAAGTAATGAGTGTGCTTCTACAAGTTGATGATCTTTTGATTTTGAGGAGATTAATGGAGAGAATCCTTCTAACTGACGAACAAACGATGCATTATCAAATAATTAAACTTCATGGGTACAGGTGCTTCAACAAGCTTCTCGGCTTGTTTAAAGAGGATACTGCTTTTCAGCTCAATATCCTCGAGTACCTTAATTGCCTTCCCAAGACCACTAAAAATGGTATACTGTCGTCGCAAATCGATAAAAAAGTGGAGGAACTCGAATCCAAACCGGAACTTGCGCAGGTGTCTAAGGAGCTTCTTGCCAAATGGAGGTCTTTCGAGACTTACAAACGTATCACAAAGAAAGAAGTCACGGAGATTGGAAACAAAAAGGTGGATTTAAGAAGAATGAGGCTTCCTCCGGGGTGGGAGATTATCCATGAAAATGGCAAGCCAGTCTATTACAATGCCCAACAACAAACGAAACTACATCACCCTCCTAACGGCGTCAGTAAAACGTTTGGTGGTGCGCAATCAAGTCGCGCTTCTACACCTGATTCCCCGAGCAATGGTTTTGGTGTCAAGCGTGTGCTGGATGCTGAGGAGTACGAGAAAAAGAAACAGCAAAGAATCGAGTATCAGAGGAAGGAATTAGAACGGCTGAAGAACGAGGAGGTTCAACAGTTGAAGGAGAAGATGGAGCTAGAGGATCAAAAGAAAACTGAGCTCGAAAAGATTATCGCGGAGGCAAATCGGCAGAAAGAAATGGAAAAACAAGATAGACTTAAGAAGGAGCAGGAAGAGGAACAGAAACGGCAAAAAAAATTACAGCAAACGAAAGGCGATTACCTGCTTCATAAATGGCACCGTTTCTTTGCCGCTATTGTCCCAAATCTTGTAAAGCATTATGAAAAAGACTTGGGCAAAGATCACATGAAGGAGTGTGCTAGAGATATCGTCAAGATTCTTTCTAGCAAAGAGTTGAAGAAGGACGCTAAGAGGGCACCACCGGCAGAGCTGAGTAAGGAGAAAAAAGCCAAAGTTCGCGAGTTCACGAGGATATACATGAAGAAGTTTTCCGAAAAGCACGCTCAAAGAAACAAAAAGTAGATAGTTATGGGAGGGTTACTGCATTTGATGTATTAATAAACTGTAAATGATTGCATATGCTGAAAAATGTGAGACTGTAGATTGTCGGCATTCTTATTCATCGGACAATATTGGTAATAAATTTGATATGAGACGAGTAAGATGTGATCCAAAAAGGCTTTAGATAGGAATCACTCTCGTAGCAGAGTGTAACAACTCATGGAAGTTAGATCCCAGGCGTTTGAATGCCATTTTAATAGCCATATTTTGTTGTTTTTTTGGAATACATTTCAAGTATCCAAAGAGGAAATTTTAGTTCACTGACGCTGTCACTTGTCTGGAACAAAATGAACAAACATCAAATGTAAACTTTATGAGCTTAAATATGGACCAGTATCTATTCGGAGAACAGTCTAATATCTCTTTCTCATGGCTTGAGTACAGTCTCAAGCTATGTCACGTCTTTCGAGCTCACTGACCGTGGTCGAATATGCGTTGCCGCCCTTCGAACACAGTCCCAAGATTTTCGTCTGTGAATGCGAAAGCTGCCGTGTATGCTGTGAGTATCGATTTCTACTGCCAAGATTATTCTTTGGTGGCTTTCTGCTGCCACTTTGCTGGATTTTGAACCTTGCGCTTTACGTGTACACCCAGAAGGTTGTTAACCACAGCCTCCAATTTCCACAGATTTCTGATGATGACTATCCTACGTTGTTTGAACTCGACATGAATCGTAAGCACACGTCTGATGATCCAAGACTCGGTATGAAAGATGTCGTAAACACCCCACAGCATAGCATGTCAGCCTCTGCATTGTCTACTTGGTCGTTGAAAAACACAACAAGCACCACTCCAGATCCGCTTGACAATATTCTGCTCCAATCCCGCATTGAATTCCTTGCTACAGTTTCGAGTGATGTGCTCACATATCATTCCAAGACCGCTCAGTTTTATGCGACCTGGGCCTTGAGAAGCGCAATTTCCTTACTGATCTACACATGCTTGCTAATACTACTTATTGTGACGCTTAAGAACGCCAGGAACACCGTGAAGGGCCACATTCAAGCTTGATTCGTGGTATTTAACCTTTTTTGCATAATCTTATCGAAGTCATGTGTGATTTACGTGATTTCGAGGCTTGGCAAATCCTACCTACCTATTTTAAGAATAAGTTTTCTCGAAAGCCAAGACCTTTAAAAGACAGGAATTGCAACGAGTTTCGAGCTTTAGGTCAGACCAGGAATCTCTCTAAAGCTGTTTGACAACCCGATCATAGTATCATGCTACTTCAAGAATTTTTTTTGGCGATAATAGGAATTTGCGGGCTTGCTGTGGCCGCAAACAATGTTCAGGCATACCAGAAAATCAGTTTTAGTAATGTGGGTTTCAACGGCTCGTATACGCCGGTAAAATCTATCAAGAATGCTGACAAGGACTCAGCTACATGCTCTGTAGGTGACAAGAAATGGTTTACGGGCCCTAATGCCCCTATCTCGGAAGATGTTTCGGTACACTTCCGTGGGCCACTTGTGCTACACAAGTTTGCTTTTTACAACGCAAGCACATTCACAGTTGGTGATAACAGAACGTCGTCAAACTGGAACCGTGTGGCTTACTACGATGCCGACTCACAGGCTGCTGAAAACGTGACTTTTCTCACCAATGCTGGTAAGGACTCTCCCGTTCTGGGGAAAGCGCTGAGCTTCGCGGGTACTGATGGTGTTTCTTCTTCCAGTTCATCTTCTGTGCTGGCAAAAGATACGCTAGTGGGCTCTGGTGGTGAATATTCCATCTTCTCCAACGTCACTTGCCCAAAGTCCGGCTACAATAAGGCCTGTGGAGTATACCGTAGTGGGATTCCAGCATACCACGGTTTCAGTGGCGCGACCAAAATGTTTTTGTTTGAATTTGAGATGCCCACAGAGACTAAATCTAACAGCAGCTCATTTGAGTTCTACGACATGCCAGCCATTTGGCTCTTGAATGACCAAATCCCAAGAACATCTCAGTACCCAACAAAGGCCAACTGTTCCTGTTGGGCTAGCGGTTGTGGTGAATTTGATATTTTCGAGATCATGAACGGTACGGAAAGAAACCATTTATACTCTACATTCCACACCTTCCAGGGCATTGAAGATTTGGGCACAGGTATCCAAGCCAATGGATATATCGCCAGGGATACCTCTTCAACTATGAAGGGTGGTGTCGTTATTGACTCCGATGGGAACACCGTTGTTTTTGTGTCCAACAGCACTACTTTTGATGAAACTTTGAATGCGGAGACCGTGAATGGTATTCTAGCTTCTTATCCAGAGGACAAAGTTTACAGTAATGAACTTGCCTCCATTTCTGCTACTTTACCTGCCACCACTTCCAAGTCTAACGCTTTCTCTCTATTTGAGAAGCGCGCAGGAAACATATGGTTCTACATCTTTACGATTTTCACCTCTATCGCACACACTTTATTAATTTGAATTGAGTTGATACTACGATGATTGGCTGAAAATATATATAGCAGGTCCCGAGACTTCAGCGGCCAGCAACTTATGTTTATAAATCTCCTGTGTTCAATTTAAGTCCAGTCATCTAAAACATTCATACAATTCACACCAACCGTAGAAGTGAAAAATATGGAGTATGAATCAGAAATATGCATTGGTGTTTTCAAGGCGGATAGATCAGGGAAACTGAATTATGAAAGCAAATGTGGACGTTGAAAGTCCCGAAATCCACATTTTAAGAGAGAATGCGAGGTAGATTAATGGTTCAAAATTTTCTAGAACTTCTTTTCACATGAAAGGAGGTATAGATCAGTCATTTGTGCTCTTAATTGCCAACTCTTGTTTAAGGTGCACCTAGTTTGACGAGCCTTATTTTGATTATCATATTATCCTGACTCCCAGCTCTCGCATACGATTCGTGTTCCGCGTGGCAAATTCCAGATACCACTATTAGCCCGTTGATATTATTCAGTCTTCATGCATCATAACCGGCACATTCCCAAGAGCTGTGCCGGCCGTGGTAACTACAAACGTTGCCATTCTACGCTCACTCTTACTACTGTCGTTTAATAGCCCATTCCAAGTGGCAGCATCTCGAAAAGTTGACTCAAAGGAAAGAGAGTCACAATAGTACTAGGCTATTACTACAAAGACCCTACTGAAGAATCTCTACTGATATCAAGCTTCATCCTTCGTTCAATTTTTATTTCCACTCCAAGATTTGACCATTGAGTGAGCTTCTACACCTGGCTAATTGAACAACAGTCAAACATACAACAGGCAAACTACAACAAACTCTGGGCACGCCTAACCATCTAGTGATATCCAAGTAGTCGCAAGCTTATCTGTTGGCTCAAATTAATGATTTACTCATAACGCTAATTTTACTCAATACCGCTAATTTTGATAAAACCCAATGTGCTTCAACGACTGGAAGACCATAAGTTGTTTAACCTAGTCAAGAGATTCGGTCAGACAGTTTGAGGACTGTTGCAGTTGATTCTTGGAAATGACCATCTCACTCACGTGTGAAGTTTATTTCGCCCTGTGTTGATCTTGTAAATCGAGGTAAGCTCTTATTGGAAGCCCAAACAGGAAAGCGATGAGATGAGGGGCTCTAGAAAGTAAAGAGGTTAGCATCTATACTGTTTCAAAGCCCACTGTAGACTGGCCATTAGCCTCAAAGTGTTGAGCATGAGGAGGGGCACTGGGCTTGATTAAGAGACATAAATGCCCGAACTTTGTGATGCGATGAGATCGAAATCTGAAGCTCAGTATTTGCTTCATTGTGATATTGCAACGCACCAATTCCCTAAATTAGCTTTTACTTGTAGCACAACATGAGTTTTGCAAGCGTCCTGATCGGACTAGGCACTGTGGCCTTAATTTCCCTGTTTCCGCCATTAGCATGGCATTCTAAGACCAGGAATACGCCGGCAATAATCCTTATTGTATGGCTCATTCTAATGGACGTAAAACTTATCGTGGATGCCGCAATTTGGGGTGGTTCCGACTTTGCCACGAAATGGGCCGGCTACGGCTGGTGCGACATAATGACGAAACTTCAGGTAGGTGCAAATGTTGGCATATCGTGCACTGTCGCCAACATTGCTTACAATTTGCACGCGATATTGAAAGCAGATTCGGTACTTCCAGAACCCAATTCACGGAAGAAGATCTTCACCGATCTCAGCATCAGCTTGATTACTCCCGTGGTGGTAATGGGACTATCCTACCTTGTGCAGGTCTTCCGGTATGGGATTTTCAGGTACAACGGATGTCAAAGTATGCTATCCCCGACTTGGCTCACGGTCTTGGCCTACACGGTATGGATGTTTCTGTGGTCGATGGTGGGCTTCATTTACGCGGTCTTACTACTTTACGTTTTTTACCGTAAGCGCAAGGACGTCAAGGATATACTACATTGCACCAGCAGCGGCTTAAACTTGGCTCGGTTCTCTCGGCTCTTGCTGTTCTGCGTGTTGATAATTCTTGTGATGTTTCCGTTTTCGTTCTATTCCTTTGTGAGTGAGCTGCGGCACCTCAGCGGTAATTACGACTTCCAAGCAGTCCATGATGAGTCTTCCTGGAATACCATATTACGTCTGGATGCAGGCAAGCCGTTATACAGCGCTTGGCTGTACATCCTGATGTCTTACCTGGTGTTTGTTGTTTTCGGCCTTGGAACGGACGCCTTAGGAATGTACGGAAGCTGTGCCAGGTTAATTGGACTAGGCCCCGTTCTCGACAATTGTGCTGCACACTTGCACGTCGGAAGCAGCTCGCGTAACTCTAAGGTAGTATCCAGCTTCTTTGCAGAACATGACGCCATGAAAAGCGTCTCTGCTGCGGGCCACACCTCCGACGGCACTAGTATAATCAAGTTCGGCCAAGGCTATTCCGATGCCAGCTCCATTGAGATGTCGACCTCGGTGCCCTCCTCGCCCTCTCACTTCATCATCGATTTACTTCCCCACGAAAGACGTCGCAAAGATAGATTCAGAAGAAACGGCGGGCCACGCGACGACTTGGAGAGTCTCTCGTATTTGGACTACTCTACTAATGCCATCAATTACGAAGAACAGTTGCCTCTTGGAGATCAACTTAGCAAGAATGGCTCGATAAGCCACATCTCCTACCACACGCGTTCAGAATCTGACGGCACTGCTAGGGTCTCTACGGAGGACGACGACAAGAGTGTAAACTCTGGAGCTGTCAATGCGGCCTCCATTGATTTTCAAGAAAAATGACAGTGCATTAATGAGACGATTGTTGAACTCCTCGGTACTGACAGTACTTGTAGCTTAACACAAGATATGTAGTTTTCCACCTTGCTTTGATTTCGCATAACTCACGCCGCAGTTTATCAATAATGCGCCAGCTCTTCAGAACCAGTGACACATGAGGCGTCCATTCGTCATCTCAGTGCGAACCTTGCATTCAAAGAAGAAGAAAAAACTAGTTCAACTCCCCGGCCCAGCGTGGTATCAGCAGGAGACACGAGCACCACCCCCACCACCATCTTGCTTGCCACCTCTTTTAGCCAAAGCTGCTAGTTTTTTTTCACGATGCTCCTGCCGTGCATCTACGATTCCTCGGGCCACTGCTTCCTCGGGTCACAAACACCGACGCCGTTGTCCTCGTTTAACCGTTGATGCTGTACTAGCGGCTTTCCAGAGCATGCATGGAATAGTAAGCCCAGTTATTTGAGAGAAGATCTGCAGACGCCTCCTCGGCAACTACTGCAAAAGGAAGTTCTCTACAGACCAACGCAGCTTGCCAGCAAGAGTTTGATGTGGTGCGTGTTATGAGTGCAGCCACTCTGCTTTCTCTTCTTCATGAAGTTGCAGGATATCATCAATTGGAATCAAGAGACACATCTCCCGAGTACTTTTGCATCGCATTACATGCGAAATGTGCAGGTGCATGCTGGATGCATCGTAATGCCATTGAACACATTCTCTGTGTTTGGTAGAACTACTGCATAAATGCAAGGAGAGCTGCAATGCCGGTGCAACGCCTTGGCAATACACTAGTGAACCGTTCATACCCAAGGTCATAAGATATGTGCAGCATGAAGGTCTAAGTGAAGCATTTTTTGAACGCCGTTACCAATGTCTACAAGGTTGATGCATGAAGATCATTGTAAGCTTCTCAAAGAAGCGGATTTCAACAAGAATACTTGCCAGATATTCGCGGCCGACAGCCGCCTGCAAGCTGGCGCCGTTGAGCTCAAGCAAGTCTTTTTCGCCGAGAGCGATGGAAGAAATGATAGCGAGGACAACCAGGTAAGAACCGTTGATGTCTCTTGTGAGCATAGGCAAGTGAGATTTGCGGGGCCAGGGGTAGAGGGAGTCAGTCTATGCCAGTTGGTCTCGAGAGCTTCAAGGGATCATGCAGCAATTTGAGTTTAAGTCCGAATGGAATTGCAAAGGACGGTTCGGTGCTTTTGTTTGCCGCAAGAGGGGGATTAGTACCTGGTTATTGAGGCAGGCGTACGCAGGCTTGGTACTCCAAGTATTTTGTTCGTACTCGGCTCTTTTTTACGAAGGATTTTCCTTGCTGTGAAGGATGCTAAAGGCTTGGCTTGGAGGAAAAGTTTAAATCCATGCCGAGGGCAAAAGAACATCTTCCTCCTTGGCTTCTAAGAAACATCCTACCTGAGTGAACCGTACTCGCTAGCCAAGAGTGCTTGGTTACATTTGGGCTTTGACCGTCTCATCAGTGTCAGTATTGCAAAAGTGGCACGATGAGCCTGCACACCCTCGGCAGAAAATATAGAGAACAATGGTGTATAGTTAGGATACTGTCTTTGATTCGAATGCAAGGATGCGCTGATGAAGAGCACAGGGCAATGTGATTTCTATCGTTGCCCATCATAATTATGTGTAGCTACGGGAGTATTTGTTTCTTGAATGTTGAACAGAGCGAACAAAACATCAACTTTGACCACGACTGTAATACACGAATACACCAGTTGTAAATACTAAAAAGTACACAGGGCGAGCAACCTAAGAGTTCTCACTAACATTTACGATGTACTCGTAAACAAAAGCAATTGTGGACAAGTGGCTCGACAGAGGAATGTGTTCATTCACAGAGTGAATAATACGCAACAAATCACTTGAGGCAACGAATCCCATGAACCTGTAGATGTTCTTGGTTAGGGGCCAGTAGAATTTGGTGTCGGTGTTGCCGCTGACCAGCGCGGTAGTTACGTAGAATTCAGTTTCGGGAGCATCTTTGAAATAACCGTTCTCGAAAACATTCTGAATGGTTCCGGCGAAAACGTCCCACACGGGAGAGTCTTTCACTGGCGAAAGAGGAGCAGGCTCCAATGCTGAAATCGGCTTGATATCAATATAGCCCAGCTTTGACTCAGGAATTATCTCGTCACCGGCCAAGACCAAGCCTAGATTGAATTTCTGAGCAATTGCCTTTATGATCCCTAGATCCCTTTCAATGGTTTCGTTAACGGAGGATGTAATATCGATACGGTGATTTACCAAGAAAGATGTGACTTCAGGCAGCGCATTTGCCTTAACGCCGCCATTGATAATATCAACAGCCTGTGAAGTTCTCAGCATTTCCCGGGTGCGTCTGTCGCTGGCGACAAAGTCTATCATCTTTTGCATTTCCTTTTGGTCGAATGGAGCGTTGAGAATAGCCTTTTTGACATCGGCCGGCAGAATGCTACTGTGCTCTGCAGTGCAGGTAAGGAGACCGTAGAAGGGGTTTTGAGGTGTGAAAGCGGGCTCAAATGGATGAGCCTCCAACTCTTTGATCAATTGGGCAGCTATACCGATTGTTGTGTGATCTGGTGGAACAGAAGAATGACCTCCATGCCCATGAACAGTGACCTCGACATCGACATATCCCTTTTCGCCTGTAATTGCTGCAGCTGCGTAAATATTCTTATCCAATTGAAGGACTGCACCACCTTCATCTACAATGGAGTAGATTCCATCATCGCCATATCTGTCGTGAAGGAAGGCACCCATGGTTTGTGCACCCCAGGCACCAGAGGACTCTTCGTCAAATCCGAGGGCAACAATGACGCTACGTTTGGGCTGAAAGCCGTCCTTCAAAAGCTGTTCAATAGCCGAAAGCTCACCCACCAAAAGGTTCTTACAATCCACTGAGCCTCGCCCCCACACAAAATCGGTAGCGTCATCGAAGTGGCCCGAGTAAGGTGGATACGTCCAGTCGTTAACGGTATTTGGGTTCACAGGAACCACGTCTTGGTGAGCAGTCAGCATCATAGGCTCCAACGATTCGTCAGATCCCTTCCACGTGTAAAGGAGGTTGACATGGTTGACTTTTTCAAGCTGCAAGTGCTTGTGCACCAAGGGGAAGGCTTGTTCAAGGTATTCGTGTAATTTGAAAAACTCGGCATAGTATTCCAAGTCGTCCTCAGGACGTGGATGCGTGTCTTCGATTTCTGTAGGGATGCGAATTGCCCCGCTCAACCTTGCCAGCGACTCCTGGCGAAACCCGGCGTCGTTGAATATAAGTTCAATGGACTTATTAAAATCTGGTACCAGTGGCTGGATCTTCCCACACTTGACATTTTCCTGCACTTGCAAAAATCCTTGAGACCCATCTCTAGTTTTCCAGATAGCTGAGCCCAGGGTCAAAACTCCCAGACCCAGTAATACTATATTCTTCACACTGCTGCCGAACCTGCTGTCGCTAGAACCTGGCAATTTGTCGTATCCACGATCCATAATGCCTGTATATTAGATGCAGGGGTGAGGGAACAAATAAGTCACTCGGGGCATCCTAGATTGCTGCTTTTAAACTTCTGTCGTAAGGCCATCGGTCGATGTTCCTACTTTGACGGAAATCCTGATAGGAGGCGAGAATCTCGAACCATATGAGGAAAATTATCCAAAAGAGGCAATCAAAGAAATGTATTTCCTGTTGTGGAAACTCCGAACCGAGTGCGGATAATCATCGCTTTCCACGTATTCGTAAAAAAGCATATTATCCGTTAATAGTTACCAAAACGTATATCGCGATATTGACAAGTCGCGCGACGCGTAAATGAAAAAGGTGGCCGTGGATGATACGTCTCAGTGCAAGAACGATCAGGGTAGAAAGATAATTAGCCGCTATCGATGTCGACTTCAACCCCTCGTGTAGATCCCCAGCAGATTGGGCAACTCAGTTCGCCTGTTTTTCGGATTATCGGCCAGGTGACGGCGCAGCCACAACCCAACCAGATCATAGTGGCGAGCCCAACCAGTGGTGGTGAAATGGTGAGTCTCAGCAATGTGCAGACGTCAACTAGTATCAACTACGAGTTACAGGCATGGTACGAGTTTGTGTGTCGGACAAACGATTCTGGGGACGTGGGATTTATGGTGCTAGACTCGGTGAAATGCGTGTTGCCTCCAGGCGAGAGTATGAGCGTAGGAGGCGTGGTAGCGTTGCAACAGCTCAGCAACAGGTTTCCAGAAATAATGTAGATTGGTATACAAGTTAGGTATAGGTTATGCGATTCTAAGAAGAGGTGGATGATGACGAAGAGGACGAGGTTGCGGCGCTCACTTTTAAGTTTTTACTGTTTTTCTTGCGAGTAGTTAAGGATTGTCTGGATTTTGGATTGTACCAGCCACCGTTTTGCGAAGGGTTGGGGGCCGGAGTAGCCCAGTTGACATCACTACTAATAATGTAGGACCAACCAGGTGTAATTGTGCTTACCTGTTGTAAAGATTTCCAGTTAAGGAGTGTAGAGTAGTAAGTTACAGCGCTGCTGGGGAACTTGCGGGTCCAGGTGGTAGCAGTAGGGGAGCCAGTGGGCTGCATCTGCATGGGAGCGTAGCGGGTAAGGCCTGTTTGCAAAGTGTAGGGCACGGTGAAGGATTTGGAAGTATCAACGGCAGAGTTCTCAGTGGTCTTGGTGCCTGTTTGGTAGTGGACCTCAGGTCCCGGTTGGGAGGTTGTGCTGACCTTTGGGGTGGAAGTTCCAGCCATGGAGGCCAAGGAAAAACGCGGCGAGTAGTGAATGGTGTACTGGGAGTCAGTGATCAGGGCAACCATTTGCAAAAAGTACTGTCCGTTGCCAAAAAGCGACGCTTTGAACTTGGCATTATATTGGTAGGTGGAGGTGTCACCCTTGGTAATGTCACTGGCCTGCACGGTGTTCGCGGCGTCATCGTTACACTTGAAATCGGAATTCGAGCCAGAGCACAACAGGATTTTGTACTCCTTGAACTTGTCGGCTGAAGGTGCGTCGTTGTTGTTGTTCCAAAGCACCTTTATCGAGACGTAATCCCCACTGGCACTGAATTTGTCGCCCTCACCTGGCGATACAATGGCCACATCGGCAACGACCAGTGTCAAGGACACGAGGAGAGTCCACAAAAAGGTCAAGAGCATGGTAGGTTTGAGGAATTAGATGTTAGAGATGCGATTTTTTTTTTTCGATTTTTTATTTGGCTGGAGGGTGTGTTGTTATAGAGAATGCATATACAGATCTAAATTTTAAGATCTGAGCCTCGATGACCTGTGTCGCTATGTACGAAAGCAGCGTTTTAGGCAGCTCTGCTAGCCAAAACGCGCTTCGGAAACCTGCGTTGAATGCCCAAGATTACATACAAGACCTGGAATATCTAAAGTAGCAAGAAAGGGCGTCTTAAGATAGCAAAAGAACGGTATTTATCAACTCCCGTACACAATGATCAATGCCGAATTTCCCATAGTTTTTTCGATATATCGCAATTTAATGCACGGCTCGCCTCTTTTTCTTCCTAACCATTCACTTCTGTGCCGCGCTGAGCTCTACCTTTCAGCTTCCCTTTCTGCCCCTACTTTCTCCTCCTCCCAGTGCTCTAATTTTTTATGTTTCTCGTAGTTATAAAACAAAACTAAAATTATATAACCCATCGCAACCAAAGGCAAGTCATAGCGAGGAGTCGAATGACGTACCAAGTGACTATATAATTCACGGCAAAAAATAGCGACCTCCAGCTCGTTCGAAGATTCGAAAGTAATTTAGAAGCCACGTCGTTAAGCAGCTCCGGGAACAGTATGAGTATTGTTTCAGCATTGTTTCAGCATTGTTTCACACATTTTACTATCCTTTTGAGTTTTGTTTTTTTCCCATAAGACTCTCTGTCTATTATGTACGGATCTATCTATTAATCTGGGACATTATTAAATGGTCGACTTTCCAATTCTGTTCCAGTGAATTCATCAAAGCCCTCAGGAGAAACCCGATCTCACGGAAAGCTAACATCGAGCTAACAACAAGTATAAAACGTATATATCGCAGAGTAGTATTTTTTATCCAGCCTTTCCCAGGATAATATTATTATCCCAGTGCAAGGAAGGCTAAAAAACACAGCAAGAGCTCAGAAAAAAACGGACTGACACACTATCAATTCACACCCACACTATTCAAAGTGCTATGGCCGAATCCTCCAGCTGGATAGTCATCTAAACTTTGGTTATCGGCACCTCATGGGAGTACCATCACTACACACGAGCGCGTCACTTCCTCGTGGCCTAACACTTTTTTCAGAATCCATCTCAAAACAATATCTCAGCCAGAGGTCTTCATTCAACACAATAAAATTCGGTTTCAAACAGGTGCTATACCGCGTCCCAGCGATCAATGAGCGTGGACCAGACATACCCGGCCGAGACACCCAACCAGCAGCTCGAAAACGCGGCTTCTCCCGACCTTGGGCACGATGCGGAGCTCTTTGGCGACGCGGACCGTGACGACGTTAACCAGCACTTGCAATTCGCAGAACAGGCTTCAGAGGCTCGCGGCAACTTTCCAGAAGCCTCACAATCGGAAGAAACGCTATCGCACGCGGCTGACGCGCGTGATAGCTCTCAGCAGACTGCCGCGCATGGTACTGAACAATCGGCAGAACCTACATTCGAGCAGCTACAGGATCCTGAGCACGGCACGGTAGAGGCTGGAAATAAAGGACAGGATCCTGAGCAAGCCCCAGAACCATATCAGCAGCTGGCTCAGGAGCCAAGCGGCCAGGTAAGCCAGGAGTCAACCGAGAACTCCGGTGAGCAACTAGGTCAGCAGACAGCAGATCAGTCAACCCAGGATCTCCCAGAGCAATCAGAACCGGTAAACCAGGACACAACTGAACAGTTGACTCAAAACCTCTCGGAACCATCAATTTCACAGCCAACCGAACAAGAATCCTCAAAACCAGCGGAACAGATAGTTCAAGATCCGATGGAACAGGACGTTCAGGAGCCTGCACAGCAAACCCTGTCGGAATCACCGTTACAGCCCACAGAGCAGTCTACTGAACAACTTCCTGAACAACTTTCTGAACAAGTTTCGGAACAAGTTTCAGAACCAGGCTCTGAACAAGTCCCCGAAGAAGTACCTGAACAAGCCTCTGAACAAGCATCTGAACAACCCCCCGAGCGTTCCTCTGAACAAATATCTCACCTACCTAATGGCGACAAGCCACACTCAGAAGCCTCCCCCCAACAATCCGAAAAGACTTCAGATTTCAACTCTCCTGCCCTCAAGCAACCCCCAAGCGTACAACAACCTATTAAGCAAGAGACTAACCTCAATACACCCGATCAAACCTCTAATCCGCAGTTGGAATCCCTGCCTCAACCAAAACCAATTCCTCCCCAGTCTCCCTCCGAACTTCAACTGGCCTTTCCTCAATCTCATGAGATAATCATCCCTTCCTATGCGCGCTGGTTCCATCTGAAAAAAATCCATTCTATAGAAAAACAGTCTCTGCCCGAATTTTTCACTAACCGCGTGCCTTCCAAGACCTCCCAAGTTTACGTCAAATACCGTAATTTTATGGTCAACTCCTACCGCTTGAACCCCAACGAATATTTTACAATGACTGCTGCAAGACGGAACTTATGTGGTGACGCTGGCGCCATCTTAAGAATCCATAAGTTTCTCACCAAGTGGGGGTTGATCAACTACCAAGTTGATGCTAAGGCCAAACCTAAACACGTTGAACCGCCCTACACTGGCGATTACGCTACCAAACATGATGCTCCACGCGGTCTTTTCCCCTTTGAAAGCTACAAGCCTGCCATACAACTGCCAGACTTATCGCGGCTGAAAAAGCTCATGCACCAAATCGATGTTCCGGCCACCCCCACCAGTCGGGCACCTACATCTAGCACCTCGTCGCCTTCCTCTGACAAGAAGAGGTCCTTCCCAGATACTGATACATCTGGAAATAAAGCAAAGATTCAGCGCCCAAACATTCTCGAAATGGTAGATAAAGATTGGTCAAAGGAAGACCTCGAAAAATTACTGGAAGGCTTACAAAAATACCAGGCTGACTGGCAGCGCGTCGCACAACATGTGGGAAACAAAACTCCCGAACAATGCATTCTAAGATTTTTACAGTTACCAATCGAAGACGCTTACTTGCAATCCCACTCGGGCAACGAGCTGGGTCCGCTAAAATATGCCCCACATTTACCATTCTCAAAGGCCGATAATCCAGTCATGTCCACAATTGCGTTCCTTACCGGACTTGTGGATCCTAACACCGTTAAGCAGATGACTGATCGCGCCATAAACTCTGCCAAGCAGGAACAAGAAAGTTCGGTCCCTGAGAATAATAACTATGTGAAAGAAGGCAGCGAAATTGCGTTGGGCGCGTTAGGCTACAGATCTCACGTCTTTGCCACCAACGAAGAAAGGCAAATGCACGCTCTGGCGCACGAAATGACTCAAACCCAGACTAAAAAGGTTAATTTAAAACTGAAGCTTCTCGCAACCATGGAGAAATCCTTAGAGATGGAGAAAAAGGCTATTCAAAAGCAGCAGGAGGACGTGTTCATCCACCGTCTATGCCTAGCTAAATACTCCAATACTCTGATCAACAAAGTACAGCAGTGTGTGGATGATCATGAGGACAAGGCCAAGCTGCAATCCCACCTTGCTGAACTTAGAGAAATGCAGGCACGGCCTGCTAGAACCAGTATAGGAAAGGGTGCAGCCTCTTCAACTAATATGATGAATGGCTCTTCCCAAGAGCAGGCTCTAAATTCACGCGACGGCAGCAGAGATCCGTTGATCAAGCCTGTCTCTGTAGATGCTCCTCAATCTTACAGGTATTGGTCTGGCTAAGAGAAATGCTGGCCTCACGATGACCTGTCACGAATACGAATTATTACTATCTCGCATTTTCTTTCAATTCAAATCGCCCAATCTTCGTGGCTGCTTCACCAAAAAAAAAAAGAATGAGATTCTCTGGGGACTGTGAAACCTTAAGTATTCACTTTCAAGTGTACCTAACCGCACATATTGGGTGTTTATAAATTATTCTGTATCATTATTTGTTATTTTGTTAAAGCTAATGACATTGAAAACATCAAAAAAAATAGTTGTCCTGCAAAGAAGAATTCGGGTACTTTACGCAGGTTACGGAACCACGGAGATACGATGAGTGACTCAGTATTCGAGCATGCCTTGGATCTATGGTCCAAGGCTAATTTGCCTGATCTTCAGCGGCAACTTGATGAGAGTGTATTGACGGTAAAGGAACTTGAAGCTAAGTCCCTAAATTCTAGAAAGTCGCTAGCCACCGAGACTAAGCAGTTCAAGAGGCTCGAAGAGGGGGAGAAACTGACTCATGTGAACAAGATGATCAAGCAGTACCAGCAGGAAGTCGATAGTCTTACGTCTAGGTCCAAATTCTCCGAGGAAGTTCTCTTGAATTTGTATGCGAAACTGGCGGAAACTCCGGACCCACGGCCTTTGCTCGAGGCTTCTGCGCGTCAAGTACACGACGGTGATGAGGTGGTTACTTTAAAAAGCACTATTACAGACTTGGAGAACAAGATTTCAAAGTATGCCGATTACGATAAGATTCGGTCTCGTCTTCTAGACTTGGAGCAGAACTCCGCTAAAACGCTTTCCAAGAGGTTGTCAGCGAAAGAACAAGAGTTGAGTTCTATTTGGAAGGAGAAGGAGAGGAATTGGGCTGAGCGTGAGAAGGAATTGTCCAGACAAGTGGAAACGTTGAGAGAAACCAACAAAATCCTGGAAAACAAAGTATCACGTACTGTGGATGAGCAGGATGGTGACATAGAATCGAGCGAACGCCACTCTGCAGAGCACGATCTGCTGGTGCAAGAAGTGCAGTCTTGCCAGGTGAGAATAATGGACCTCGAACGTAGAAATGAAGAGCTCAGTGGTGCTCTAGCTAAAGCAACTAGTGAAGAGGAAAAAGAGTCCGAAATGAAAGCTCAGAGCATGAAGATAAATGAACTTGAATCTGAAAATGCACTGTTAAGTGCCTCCTTGGAACGCGAACGTAGTACTGCAAAAGGCACCATGGAGGATAAAGAAAACCGCATCAGTCTATTAGAGCATCAACTTGCGGCCTACCAAGATGATATCAACAAGAAATCACGTAAGCTCGAGGTTTATGCTGACTACGATGCAATTAAAACGGAATTGAATACCTTGAAGAAGATAGAGTTTGGAGCGTCTGATAATGAAAACGCAGGTGTCGATTCTACAATTTTGAACACCAACAAGAAGTTGCAATCAAATTTAGCAGAGATACGCGCCAAGTTTGGTGGGATGGAGAGTGAAAATGCCAGGATGAAGCAAGAAGTCAGGAACCTGAACGAAAAGGTGAGGGAGCTGGAAAGGTTAAACACACAATTGGAGCTTGACTTGGAGAAAGTAGACAACGTCAGCATGATTACGGATACGGCCAGTATGATGTCAGGTGTGACGCGCCAAATGAACCGTGTGGGCACTGCAGCTAGACCCGGTGGCAAGCTATCCCCCACAAGTTCTATTGTGGGCATCCCCGAGGAATCAGAGGTTTCAATTCCTAATGGCAACTCTCGTATCTTGCCGATTGTGACCCAACAAAGAGACAGACTACGTCAAAAGACCACAGAACTAGAGAAGAAGCTCAGACAGTCTTCACTAAACCAGGGAAAGCTCAGATCCGAGGTTGATGGGTTGAAAAGCGACAACGCCAAACTATATGAACGCATACGATTCCTGTCATCCTATGGGTCTAGAAGTAACTTGCAGATTGAAGCCGACAATGATACACAGTACTCACAGTCCTATGACGAGTCTCTGCACCCGCTAGCGGAGTTTCGGCAAAAAGAATTGGACAGATACCAAAGACAGGGTATTTCTCCCATGGAGAAGCTATTTTTGAGCTTCGCAAGAATAGTACTGGCTAACAAGACGAGTCGAATGATTTTCATGTTCTACTGTTTGGGCCTCCACGGATTGGTGATGGTGATGAGTCTTTACGTTGTCAGCACCGTTGGATCTACAAGTGTGAATCCGACTCTAGGCTCAGTACGAGCGGCTAGCTCAGGCATATAATAATATAAAATAGTAGTAATGGCAGAAAAACAAGCGCACAGCTAGGTATGCCAATAATAATGTATTACCGCGCCGAGCAATGTAGTACTTTAAAAAGTTGCGTTAGATTATACAGAAGATATGGGAGTTCAAAAAATGACCAAGTGATGGAAAAGTCACGGTAATCTTGTTTAAGCGGTGATACGCTTTTGAGCAGCCAATCTACCTCTCTGTCTGGAGGACAATCTGACAACCTTCTTCTCCTCGGCCTTCTCAACGGCTTCCTCCTTCTCGGTCAAGACCAATTCGATGTGGGAAGGACTGGATTCGTACTTGTTGATTCTACCGTGAGCTCTGAAGGTTCTTCTTCTTTGCTTTGGGGCCTGGTTGACCTGGATGTGAGAGACGAACAACTTGGTGGAGTCCAAACCCTTAGCCTGTTATCAGAGTTAGTAACAAAAAACAACGTAAAAAAAAAAAAACAATTCACGATTACGCCTGGAACAAGCGCTCAATCCCTATGTGTAACATACCTCGGCGTTGGCAGCAGCGTTCTGCAACAAGTCCTGGACGAACTTGACGGACTTGGCAGGCCATCTGGCCTTGGTCACACCGAACTCCTTACCCTGGGCAGTTCTGCCGATAGAAGAGTTAAATCTTCTGAATGGGATGGCTCTCTGGTGGTCCAACACTTGGTCCAAGTACTTTTGGGCCTTCTCCAAACCCCAGCCGTTGATGGCTTGGGCGGTCTCCCTGGTGTTCTTGAAGGACACACGCAAGTAGGAACCACGAGCAGCAGCAGACTTAGCTGGGTTAGTTGAGGTAGCACCGTATCTAGCCATTTCTTCTAGTTGATCTGAGGTTCTGAATCAATCCTGAAAACACCACTCGTGTGATGTAGTATAGCTCAACTTTCTATAACTTTTGATAAAGTTGGGTACTGTGGGCTAGAGTCCGAGGCTAGACGGGATCTAGGCAGAGCTCCTGTTGAGAGCTAGGCTGAAGCTGGTATTGGAGCTAGGCTGGGGGTTTGCCTAGAGCCGAATGCTAGGCTGAGACCACTTAGGCAGGGCTCTGTCTAGCACTGCCTGGAGTCCTGCCTAGCGGGCGCTGAATTTCCGCCTAAACGGCACTTTCTGTGCGTTGCTTTGAAAAATGTGTATTGAAATTGTGTTCAACCCACGCAAAAAATAGTTTTGTGAAATTTTCACTTATTTTTCACTTCATAATAATTTTCATTATATATGGTGTACGGACTTAGCAGTCTCAAGTAAAGTTAAAATAGCACTATTGACGAAGAAGGATCTCTAATGGCCTTGAACCCCGGGAACGCAAATGAGCTATACCGTCGAGACCACAGAAAAGGTATACCTCGTGATGAAAAGAATTGTTTAGAAATGTGAACCGGCGCGTGTTTTGCACTTATCTTCACTCGTTCCAAGTAGAATGAAATCTAGCCTGGTTGCTAAGTTATCACTATATACAATTGTGACACACGATGTCACATGACCTACCAGTCGCGTTTTTCCCGTGTTGGGAAGAGCTTCCCAAATTGGACAGGGTGGTACACACCAGGACTGCCAACGTTCAAACCGGCTTCTGTTCAAAGAAGTGCTTCTTGAAGGACAGTAATCCCTTGGTTCACGACTCGCCGCGAAGCACGCCTCGCAGGTTTGAATTCTCGATGCATATACCTACCTTGTTTTCTAGACTACCCAACTTGGCCATTAATCCAGTGCAGACTGACCGTACATGCCGCTACGTCCACGGTTCACCTTCTGCATACGGCTGGTAGCGAACGGGAGCTGGCCATACGCGGTATCAACATCGCTTCACACGGACGCACCGTTATCACTTTATCATTTTCTGACGGTGGACCGGTGTTAACACTAAAAACGCGTGTTCGTGGAAGTTACCGCAAGTGAACGGGGCAATGCATCAGCCATACAGCTGCAAAGACATGCTGATATAGTAGCATACCTCCTGCACCTTCGAAGGCTCCGTCCCTTTGGCAATTGTTTTTGCTGAATTAAACCACAAAGAAAAATTCGAGCTTATCCGCCCATGCAGTTATTCACTCATACACTAGTTGTGGGATGGGCCTTATGATTGTGGAAATGGCTGGTCCTTGATCTCGCTCTTGATCTCGAATAATTGAGAGAACCCGTGATGTCACTATAGACGACCATTCTAATCTCCTTCAACTTTTAGGCAACACAGTTCCCCGTCAACTCCGACCATAACAAGTCAATCAAGAACTCCAGGATAAGCAAGTTTCACATGAGGCTCTCAGGCCAGATCTTTACACTCACGGCACTTGCAAGTTTCTGCAGTGCCTTTGTGTGCTCCGAACACGGTCTACTTAAAAAGTTTAACGTTGACAAGTACAGCCAATTGACCTCGTCAATTAGAAAGACGCCTCCCAGTCAAACTGAGGAACAATGGTGGATTAATATATGCCGGGAGCATACAGATCCACCACCCAGCCCATGTCAGTCCAGTGATGTGCTATGTGGCATGACCAAGGTGAAGCTCCTCGATAACATGGATAACGAGATTCTTACGCAACTGATCGACTTTCCAGATACCTTGGAACAAAGCGCCAACATGAACGACCAAGGCCAGCTCGTAGTGGATTTCAAGGGTGCCCAATGGGGAGACAACGTCATAGATGCGCACATCACCTTCATTTGCGCTTCGACCCCACGCGACCACATCGTAACGTGGCAAGACAAACAAATAAATGTAATTGTGGAAGGCTCTGCCGGCTGCGTGAAGGATCACAAAGAGGATCCAGATGAAAACCACGGCGGTAATGTCAAACATGGTTCCAGCGTCGGCTCGTGGTTCCTGTGGCTCGTGACATATGCGCTCCTATTCGCGCTTATCTATCTTCTCGCAACTTCTTACATGAGCACTCGTGGCGGTAACTTCCAGGAGTTCCGTGAGGAGTTCGTGGAGCGTTCCACAAGCCTTGCAGGCTCACTGCCGCAATTCGCGCGCGAAGTCGCTAGTAAAGTCCTAGGTCGCGGCTCTTCGTCCCAAAGAGGGGGTTACAGCGCTGTGTGAGCCCAAACTATAATATTCTCTCAATTTTACCTACATAGCACGTTACCCTAAGTTTGCTGAACCACTCTTCTCAGACTCTCGACCGTGTTCTCTACTGTGGTCTGCAAGTAGTTTTGCTTAATCTTCAAAGCCTTAGCCTGTTCCTCCACAAGTTTCTCGTCACTGCTCAGGTCGGCTGTATACTGTGCTCTGTCCTGCAACACAAATGCTTTCCCACAGGATCTCCACACCTTCTCTACAGGGTACGACTCTAATTCCTGAGCAGTCAGCTGTGCTAGTTTTCTTTGTCTGTCAAGCTGGCCCAATTGCGAGTTAACAACTTCCAATTGGGCTTTGCTGGTCCGCAAAGAAGCTGCCATCTGTTGTACGATATTTTCTGACATGATATATGGATCGATCTCTCAACGGTTCCTCTTAAAGTCTTGTCAAGATTGTATATTGAGCTTTTTAAATGGTATGTCAAGCACTTTTGATTAATTTGATATTGAAATTTCAAGATCACCGATGAGCTCCCGAGAAAACTAAAACCAGGATCGTAAAAACCAAGCTCCTGAGAATGCTACGATCTAGTCTTGTTCAACCTCTTCGGGCTACTAAGCCTTTGAGACAAATCAGAGCATATGCTCAAAGCTCCTCATTGGGAATCGACTCCACCGTTGAAAACAATTTAAAGACTGAGACTAATCGAGTCTCAAAGACATTACAAAAGTTTTGGAACAGCGTTCGCGTACAGGAATCTGACCACCATGTAACCGTGACCCTTGATGACAAGCCCATAAGGACCCCGTTGGGTAACCCTTTGACATTGACAAAAGACCGGAGCCTGCTGGCCTTGTTATTACAAAATGAATGGTCTAATTTACCAAGTCTGTCTATAAAACCGCACTCCTTGCCTATCACATCTGTGGTATCTAGATGCATTGATTTGGAATACACCGCAAGACCTGACTCGGATCCTGAATTAGTGGCCAAGATTGGCGGTGATCGTTCCTTGATCTCCGATACCCTACTTCGTTACCTCGACACAGACACCATGTTGTGCTTGTCACCGCGTGCTGAATATGAAGGTGCCCTGAGAGAGGCTCAGGATAAACTATACTTGCCAAAGATATCTGCCGCCGAAAAATTCCTATCTTCATTTGCTTCCCAACCAGTCAAGCTTGAGATTTTGGATGCCGACCTTCATGGTCTGAAAGGAAATGTGCAGGACGCAAATACCAAGACAGCGGCAATGAAGTATATGCAATCGCTATCATTATGGGATTTTGCGGTATTTGAGAAAACAGTGCTTACAACGAAGTCTTTCTTATGCGGCCTCCTTTTACTGATCAACAAATCACAAAACGCACCCAAAGACCTGAAAATGAGCATGGAGGAGATTGCACAGTATGCAACGTTAGAGACCATCTATCAAGTTGAGAGGTGGGGTGAAGTTGAAGACACTCATGACGTGGACAAGCGTGACGTGAGAAGAAACATCAATGCTGCTTGCATTGTGGCATACAAGGAATAAAAGTTTAAATACGACACTGTGTTTATGATACTATTCTCTATATTAGGCATGTAATTAGATTGAAAACTTCATTTGCTACAATTTGATTTTTGAACTCGATCAAAAAATCATCTTGATCATGGATTAAGGATACACCAGTCCGGCCGATTCTCCTAATATTGTCAAGTTTGCTTCTGAACTCAGTTTTTTGTCCCTGTTCGAAGATCAAGTCAAACTTTATGGCCGACACCTGGCCCCGAAACTCCTGCGAATAAACGTCTAGCAAACCTTTTGATTTGACTACCCAGCCGTGTTCCTTTCTTCTTTCATGTAGTCGAACTTTTACGTTTGACAACAGCAGTAGAGACACAACGTTGTCTTTAACCGGATTTGATATATCGTTAGAAATCGAGGAAAGACCTGTTGAAGTCGTGTCCGAGCGAGAAACGCACTTGTCACCAGCACTAAACGTCGATGATGTCGTCGATAACGTGCCGTACGTACTTGACGCTTTGATCTTGGAAGGCAGATTTTGTCTTATGCAATGGTGCAAGGTATTCACAAGTTTATCAACTTGTAGACATCTCAAACTAATAACAGTAGCGTCCGCTGGCAGCGCACTGGATATGACATTGAGAGATGGAAACTTCAACTGAACGTCCTGAGCCGCAGATCTGGTAACCTTCCACTCTGGAGAAACTGTGGCACAGAACTTGTACTTGTTCTTTTTGTTGGTATCAGATATCAAACAAAGAACTTCACCATCGCGACATTCTTGGAGCGCAAACGAGAGATGTCCTTTCGCAACAGCTCTCCAGCTATTGACATGCCAATAGGAGACCTGAACCGAGTTGTCGTATATCCGGTATCCATCATCAAGATTGTACCTCTCTGGTAGCGAGCAAAATTCATCGCGCTGCGGTGACTGCAGAGGGAGCGAATTAGGCGATTTTGGAGTCGGCAATGTGAGCAGACTTGTAGTTGAATTTCCAGATGGTAGGTCGAGTGTCAGGTTTTTATGATTCTTAAGAGACGTCTTCGACTTATTGGAGCTGAATAGGCTCAGCAATGAGGAGGATTTCCTTTTGGTTAGCTGTGGACGATGAAATTCGGAGCTCAAATCAAAGGGCTCAGGAACTTCCTTCTCTTCCTCATGCGATGACACGATACTCTCGCATTCCTCGGTATACTCGCCGCAAGTAACTTCTACCCTCTCAACGGACGATGATGAATCAACCCTTTTGAAGCTTGCCTCGTTAAATGTCGAGTTAGCCCGAGACACAGGGGAGCTATTCATGCTAATAGACTCGTTGACCCTAAGTAGCGCTTCGTAGTCCAACTTCTCTAATTCTGCAAAACTGTCTGATGAAGGAAGCTGGGAAGAAAGACTATCGTCGAGAGGTCTTGATTTGTGAAGGAGGGTTTCGTTAGGGAGCTCAGCTATGTTGGAAGCATGTCTGCTCGAGTTGAAATTCTCAGTCTGATTCAATGTAACGGCCAACCCATAATCACCTTCTGGTCTCAAGGAAGTCAATTTGTCATGTTTTAGCTTGAAGTTCTGGAATGGGTGAGCAGATTTGGTCATATGCATGGAGCTGGGAGCAGCCCCGTCGGGCGTGAAGAGGGGGTTCGAAAAGAGCCTACGGAAATAAGTTTTCCAATGGCTGCCCCATTGGGTTGGATCTACAGCAGATAGTTTGACCTGAGTATTTCCCCCAAGTTTGCTTTTGAGCACCACGCCAGAGCTGCTTTCGGAGACGATGCAGAGGTCGTCTTTGCGAAGTGTAGGGAACAACAGACTTCTACCTAGCTTCATCGATTGCGTTCCACGGGAAACGCTGTATAGCTGTAGCAGCTGTTTGACCGAGTTCAACGTATGGGGCAACTGTCCGCACTTGACCTCGAAGACAGCCAACTCCCCACTTGAAAGTTGGAACAACTCGACCAACAGGTTCTCAAACCCCATTTCTTGTATAGTCAAGGTAAAAAAGTCCCTCTTGACAGTAGTAGCAAGGTCTAGCACAGGAGGACATACGACATTATGGCCACTTGATATTAAGTCCCGCACATTGTCAAACTCAAACGTGTGGGAATCAGCTGTATTCCACTGCGTTTTGAAGTGACACTCGAAAGAGTGCAGAATGGAGATTATTTGTGCACTTGGCTGACCTCCCACTGATGACAGCTGCTTGAGTCTCTGGTAAACGGACACAATGAGGGAGGCGAATTCCGAGGTCGCGGAAAACCGATGGCTCGTGAAATTGAGCCCGAAAATCAGCTTCAAAGCTCCGTTCAGAAGTGTACTATACAATCCGAGCAACTCCGCATCATTGAGCCACGAGTTGAATTCCTGTTCGTCATCCAACGAAGCGTCCTGCAACAAGCGGAACAAAACTTCATGTTTCTTCAGTAGGCCCTGTGCTACCGATGCCAAAACCTCACTCTGTTGCACCAAGCTGCTAAGCGGGTCAAATGATGACATGCCTTTCGCTGGACGCGACTCTAGGAAGCCCACCAACCTGGCCAAAGAGCTGTGGAAAGCCCTTTCCGAATTTCTCAATTGCAAGATGGCAGAACTCATCCGGTGTTTCCCACTGCCTTACCACTTTCAAGCCCAAACACAGATGTGAATATAAAAGTGCGAAGATCTAATGTACAGACTAAATTCCAAATTCCATTCTCAACACTTCACTGCAGCGTTGAAGTTGAAGCCGTTACCTACGACGGGAAGGGCTCTCACCTTCATTTTTCGTGGTCCAATTTGACATCCTTGTAGGGCAATGTAATTGGATTATTCGCGTTAAGTGTGGTTGATATTGTTTTTTTTCGCGTCGCGTCTTAAAGAATTGAAGAATTAGAACAATCCGTAAGACAAGAAAACCGTCGTCAGCGTTAAAACGGGGTTAATCACAGTCAAATGAGCCAGTTTGTGGGTAATTCGAGTGTCTCTAATGAGGTTTTGAGGTCTAAATGTCTAAATTGTTGGTTCAGTGAAAAAAGCTGGGGTTTTTTGGTCAAAATTTGTAGTATATATTAAAAAAGAAGAGTATTTTTACACGCCAAGCAAGAGTTTTGCTTGTTCGGGGGAAATGTAGTAGGAGGTTATCATTTTTGTACCTTTGAATAAAATGCCTCGATGTCTTTGATACAGGAGCCTCTGAGTTTGCATCCGTCGAAGGAGGCAACCAGGTCTCCCTCAGTGTAATGTTGAGGATTGGCGTTGGAAGTCTCGTCATCTTTCTGGGAGGGATCGTAGACGCTCGCAATGGTCCTGGGAACAACCAAAGCGGTCTTAGCTAGGAAGTTGGGGTGCCATTGTAGGGCATGAGACACACTGTCGGCGAAGGAAGCCCAAGGGAAGTCGCGGATCAGAGTGTCACCTAGATAGTCAAAAAAGGCCTTGCTGTAAAGACTGGAAGTCGAAATGAAGGAAGATGTATCAAGGTAGCCTTCGTTGGTGCGGGGGAATATGATTTCGGCGTTCTGGGGCGAAAAGTGGTTGTAAGTCTTGATGTTGGAGTCCTTGACCACAGGCAAGTTCTTCAAAATGGCCTGCTGCAAAATTTTGGGGTCCAGCAAATGATTTTGCAACGAGAGGTCCATACGCATTATGAGCGCGTCCTCGTCCAGGAACCAAAAATACTTGGCCCTGGGGAATGCATGAAAGGCAGCTCTCATCATCAGGGGTTTTAGGTATTCGTAGGACTCCTTGAGATCCTGGTTTTCAATCAACGGGATGAACTCCTGAGCCCATCTCACGTAGACACCGTAGCGGTGCCTCTGCGCGTAGTCAACTCTGTTTTGGACTATGCTGATCAGCGTACCGGAGTCATAATTGTCAAAGTCGACCAATGTAACCAAAACCACCTCAGGGCTGTCGAGACCTTTGCGAAACACGAGCTTCCCATGGTCTAGGTATTCCCTTTTCACGATCTCGTGTTCGTCTGTCATCTGCTTGCGCTCCTTTTCCGTAGTTGGAAGATCTGTCTCCTTCAGCACAAACTTCTTATTGCCATCCATGTCAATCCTCAAGGTGTGTAGCTTTCTCATATTCATATCCTTGAGCATTTTGGCATTCTGCACCTCTGGAAAGATGAGTGGAGACGTCGTTGGGATCTCGTTAATGTAGTGCCCATGAGTCGCCCGATATAACCCATTGGAAGTGGCTTTTCTGCCGAAGAGCCCACTCAAGAAATAGAGAGCCAAAACTATCCCGGCAAACACCGAAAGCAGAGATGCTTGCTTCCGTTTTCTTTTCGAGTCCACAAATACATTTCTGAAGTGCATCCAGGTTTTATGCAAAGAGCTGGAAGTTGATCCTGGCTTCAGTTTCGGTTTCAACGCCATTCTGAGAAGCCACAAGGCAAACGCAATTAGAAGCAACGCTAAGATCCTACCGTGAAACCCACTAGCCTATGCCTTTGAAAGCCTTATAGACAATCTATATAATTGTTAATTCTGACTTCCATCTTAATCACAGTCGTAAAACTTTTCGTGATCCTGAAACCTACAATCATACCTCGTTAAATGTGATAACTCAATATAACGTCGTTATTCTATAAGAGCAGTGGCATTAATTACTGGCGCAGTGCTTTCTACTCTCCATGGCTAGCGTCATCCTAATCTATAGTAGCTGGAATGGTATTTGCATCAAGATAATTCAGGTTTTCAGAAAAATACTCTAATTTCTGTCTTTTCTCGCGAAGTTGAAATACGCGAATGAGAATCGATACGAGACCACTGGCAACAGACGTAGCTATTAAAGCGTAGCAGCCTTTCTCGTAGCGTGGAGCCATCGTAGCTGAGTAGAATAATAGTGACCACCATGCATTTACAGCTCCAGAAAACATATTCATTGATGCCAAAACAACGGCACGCTCTTGCAAATCATCGCGACACACAATATTAGCCCAGGCAAAGAATACAGTTTGACCGGCATAGCAGATACCACCAATGTATTGGGCAGTAAATAAAACAGCTGGACGGGTTGGTTGGACGCGGATCATAATTGCCACAACACACATTACGATGCCAATGACTACTGCAACGTGCCAGTGTCGCGCCCTACGCACTTTATCCATATAAAGTGCTGCAAGGCAGGTTGAAGCTATACCCACACCGAAAATGCCCATGGGATAGTGGTTTTTTTGAGAAAGTGAGTAACCTTGGGCCTGCAACCATAGTGCAAATGTCGAATTTGAAGCGAGTGAGATGTTTTCACCTCCCAAAATCCATACTAAACTGAATAACCACCAGTGCCATCTCCCGAGTACACGTTTGATCACGGACCAGTCCAACCGGGTGCTTTCGTTACGAATAGGCAAACGGCGCTTTGCAAACTGTAGTTCCTGCTCAGAAAAGAGGGATGGTCCATGACGTTTCCTGTTGATGTGATCAGGAGTTGTTGGAAAGAAGATAAAACCATACACGGCCACCGGCAGTGTGATGAGGAAATCGACGATAAAGAGCCATCTCCAACCTGCAAGACCTCGATGGCCGTCAAGTGACTTATGAATAGCCACCTGCATAAAACCACTGAAAATCGAGCCTACCAGGCCACTGCTGGTGAAAATTGCAGTTCTTATGGTCAGTTCTCTTTCTTTGTACCATGAGCCCAGAATTAAGTGTGTTCCGGAAAAGGTGCAACTCTCGAAAACAGCCTGGAAGAATCGAATAGCGCAGCATTGTTGGAATGAAGTAACCTTGTACATTGAAAATGTGAGTAGTCCCCAAGCTAAGGTACAGAAACTCAGCCAAATGCGAGGTTGCACCACCAGCAATATCAGGTTGTTCGGTATCATACCCAAAACATAGCCAACCGTAAAACACGTATTGATGAGATTGAACTGATCCCCTTTGAGGCCTAAATCCTCTTTCATACCAGACACATAGGCGTTGGAAAATCCTACGCGGTCAACGTAATTGATCCAGTATTGTAAGCAAACAAAGGAAAGGACGAACAAATCAATCTTAAACAGAAGACGTCTCTCATTGATAGACTCCAAGAGGGTCTCTGGAGCATCCTCTTCCTGAAAGTTGGAGTCTTCTTTGGATTGTTTGTTCATCTTACTTACACCCGTCAAGTTGTTCGTAATCATCTCGAAGGGACGTTGGATTTTCATAAGATGAGATGATGAGATGAGATGAGATGAGATGAGATGAGATACTGACTCTGTACTTACGCATGGTATAGTGGCTTGCTAAAGAGAAGCACTGTCGCTACAGCATAAAAGGAAAGCAATTGCTTATAGGCTTGCAGACTATATATGTGTGAATCCAGGTTCATAATTCAGAACTCACCGCTAAAAAAAAGATTTGAAAATGCTACCTTCCCTCACAAACGAAGGAGAGTTTAAGCATGGTAAACTTGCGCAGAGATATTCCTATTCATTTGCTCGTTTGGGCTCCCACCATCGTAGTTTTGTAACATATCCTATACACTTTTTCACTTGCTACTATACAAACCGTCTCGCTGAAGGACAACTTTAAGTAGCTTCATCATCGTCATCACCGCCATCTAATAGCTTGTCAATTTCTCCACGAATGCGAACCTCATCGTCTTGCTTTAGCTTTTTATTTTTGGCGACTTCCATCTGCTGTGTCAAAAACTCATTGATATCATCTTGAAGACCTGTCAGCTGCATTCGCACTGTACTTAACTCAGTGATTGTGCCATTAGCATCAAGTTTTGGGTCTGCAGGCTTATCTTTATCGATTTGACCGGCTTGCAGAACATATGCACTGGGTCCTGTCGTCTTGCCGTTGGTCGTATTATACCGCTCTTGCGAAGGATCTACTTGAAATTCATGAGACTTCACATGGGGCGATTTGTATATGGCGAAAGGGCTAGGCATTTCGCTGTACTGTCTATGTCTTCTTGGTTCACGAGGCTAGCGATTAATGGTTTGGTTCAATGATCTGAATTTGGCATGAGTGCACGTGTAACAACACGATGTCTTGGTCCAAAACAACACCTCATAAAGGCGCCCTTTGTAAAGTGTGAGTGTATCATGGAACGTGGTCTTAATGATTGAATAATTGTATAGATATTATTAGCTAGAGATGGGAGCTGTCTCCCGAGCTCTTGTAAACGGATTATAAATACATTGCCGACATCAGAGTACTTTATGTTATATGTAGCATATCTCTTCTCTTCAATTGCGTCAATTGCATCAACTGCCACAAATTTTCCTAGCCCACTAGCAAAACCTCGAGATCTGCCTGTTTAAGCAGACTCTTCCCTAGCTTCTTCAGCTTTTCCGTTCCTGAGCAAGTTGATCTCCTCTGCAGATTTGGTGTTAGTAAAGAAAAGGCAGTGCACCAAAAAGTATTGTGAACGAACATACTTTGAACAAGGCTCAGGGTCGTGCCCTTGGAACCATCCTCTCTTTCGAAAGTATAATTGGCAGCGTCTGCTTCCACATATACGAGTGCACTTTGTAAATAACGTTAGTAAGTTCTCTGTCTCGAGCTAGTGCTGACAATTCGCTAGCGTTCCTCCCCATAAATTCACATACCCTTTTCTGACATATTGCGTTAAGAAGTTAATTTGGGGCTCGTTGAATACCGTCATATTGTACCAGTTGGTTGGTCCATCCCTTCTAGGCTGCGAAGCAATGCTGTACTTGATGTACTTGTTGTTGTTGGAAGAAGTATATTCTGAGAAATCAGACCCAATCCGGCCCACAATGGTCATCTTTGAGAAGTTTGACCTTCTTGCAGTTGCGTGTAGTGATCTTACTTGTTGGCGAAGCATTGAATCCTTTGAAGATGTATTTCGATTTGATTTGAGTCCTAGAGTCTCCGCGTTTACATACTTGCCTCTTCCTAATTCATCTTGGTCTTGTTTCGAACGATGAGACTAGTTTAGTTACCCGCTCTTTCAAGATATCTATGTCACGTGTGGACACGTACTCATAGAAGTACTCATTAATCTGCTAGATCGTTGGTAAGTGTCAGTGCGATGAGGATAAACAGGAAATCACTCTAGTGATTAAACTGGGCTATTAAAGGATCTGACAGGTGTCTTAAGAGTTAATCTAAAATGCCTTTATACTGTTGGTAGATTTTTTATTCCTGAAGGCCCCCTTTATGCTTGTATTACTAACTACTAACAAGTAAACATGGTATTGCGATGATTTTAAGGACCAATAAACACATTAACGCTACTATTTTAGTCTTCTGGATTAGAAATAGTTGTATTTAATTAGCTTTCGTTATGTCTGTGTTCTTTGTTTTTAATTTGGTTTTTGTTGAACTTAAATACTGACATGGAAGATCCCTGCCAGGAGTTGTATTTTCCCTAAAGATACACATACAGAGAGTTTATGTCGTTCAACAGCTTCCATAGGAGGGGTTCTAGATCAGCAGTGCAGGCCACGCTGGCACTTCAAGATGTTAGCGAGGCCGATGAGGTTGCTTTTCGAACAGTCAGTGCGTTAGATGTACATGTACTTAATAACCCCATACATTATGAGAATGAGGCCGTTAGTGAAGACTCCAGGCTATACACTAACGAGGTTAAATCTGAGGAATTTGCAATACTATCTACATCGAGTGAGCGGGAGGCAAACCATGGCCTTGAATCTTCGCTGGCCGAAGAACGATTTGAGATCGCGGGCGACCAAGAATTGCACCCTGAGCAGATCGAAGAATCGGCGATTTCTAAGTCTCAAAGGATTGATGACTGGTGCCTCCAGAGCAATACCCGAAGTGAGCCTTTCAAAACCCCGGCAAATCGAAGAATACAGGACATTATTGAGGCCTGGGGTGTTGAAGATAGAACTCCTTGCGTCCATATCCTAAGGCCTTTCAACGAAACGAGACCTACAGATGTCCACCCAGACAATTACACAGCGCATATTCTTGACCTGCTCAGCCCTGCGCAACGTTTACGGCTAGCCTCGTTTTCAGAACAACTACTGCCGCTACTGAAAAAGAGATTGAGAGCCAGCTTCGCGCCATACCGATTCAAGAGTATACCATCGGTATTTGTAAACAAGGAATTGCAGTGGCACTACGCACTAGACGACAAAGATGTCCTTTTGAGCCTGCGAGACTCATCAGATTCGGCAAACGCGAGTGAAAGTTCATATGCCAAATCAACTACATTAACGGCGTCCAATGCCGGCCTTCGATCGTGGTATGGCTGGAACGTCGTACCATCTTCGAAGTCTGATCATATTCCTGGTTTTTAATGACCCTGAAGGCAATTTTTTTCTATTCATACACCGAATATTTCATTCAATACAATAAGTTCTATTGCCACGTAGCTCGACGCTCAGTCTTGTGCGACCTCTGGTCAACGTGAAATGTCTCAGGAAAGACCTGTATATTTACCGGCCACTAACGTTCTCTTTGTTGTTACCGGCTTCCATTCAGCATTAGCCCCAAATGGGTCGTTGATGTCAACCTCTTGACTTTCCAGCGTTAAAGAACTCCCTAATTGATAACCCTTTATTGTAAATTTGGCTCCGATGCCGTTTGGAGACTCGTGAGCTTTTCCATCTGTCATGAACCTGGCAATGAGTCTCTCCTCCCCTTCTCCCTTGATTGTTAGAGGTTGTTCAAACCTCCACGTTATTCTCTTCTTCTCTTTACTGAATGAGCCCTGAGGTTTCGAAAGCGCGCTTGTCGCCGACGCACCCTCGATATAAACAGAAACTACGAGATCGTCCAGCTGTAGTTCGTTCAGAATATTGTCCAAATTGGGGGCCTTTTTGATCGTAAGCACCACACTTGCCTGGTGGTCTTCAAACCTCCAGGCTGGGTGAATGACAATTGGAGCGATTGGATTGGCCAGAGAATACTTGAAAGCACCCAAAGTTTTCGATTCAATGAAGTGAGGGTTGATCTTGTAAGTTTCTGGCTTTACTTGCTCAATGAAGGCTTGATTAATAGTGACTTTTTCGAAACTATCAATTCCTTTGATCTTCAGATTAATGTCAATTGGTAATTCTTCGCCGTTAGAAACATAATTCAGCGCTATTTCCCCAATCTGTTGAGAGGAGGTAAGGACGCCAGCATTGAACGTGGCGTTGATAACTTCGGCAAGACTCGCGCTTAAACCTGAAGATGTTAACTCCGAATGGTGGAAGATGGACTGTCCTGTAGACATCGGGAGAGAGGAGGAGGAGCCTGTTGACTGCGGATGCAACGCTTTTAATTCTCCAGTCATTTGAGAGCTCAGTGAAGAATGACGCCTACTCTGAGCGTCAATGTCAGCCTGGGACAGATCTGTGAATAATCTGGACTGGACATCGCGTCTATTGGGTGCAGCATTCGTGGGGACAGATCCATGTGGTTCTCTAAAGGTGGCAGAAGGCAAGCCAGTTTGTGTTTTTCTAGACGGTGGTGGAACAGGGGCCTGTGGAGCACGCGGGGCCTGTACATGTATTGGCGGTGAAGTTTTGGTCGTCTCGTTCGTATTGTTAGTTTGAACAACATCCGTTGCCTTCTGGTCAGCTGCAGCCAGCTTCTCCCTGGATTGGGGCTTGAGAGGTGGCTGGTTGATAGATAAGGTGGAGGATGTCGCAGCAAAAGATGGTTTGACTGGCGTAGGTGGTGTAGAAGCTTCATCAATTTCAGGTCGGGAAGTTTCCCTCTTAACACTCTTGTTTAGTGAACTCGAGCGAACACCAGTCTCATTCGCATGTCTTCCGGAATCAGCGGTCCTCAAGGACGAAGTCTCACTTTCGCTGATCGGATGCTCCTGTAGTCTATCGGCTTTTTTCTGTTTCAATTTATGCCTACCGAAAATGGAGCCCATTTTAGATTTTAGTTTACCGGAAGACTTCTTTTGCTTCAGGGAGTGGGAAGTGGAAGAGTCAGAAGTACCTGACTTCACTAGTTCATGTTTGATAACTGTTCCTGAAGATGATAACCTGTTTGCAAGCCCTCCCAACCCGCCATGGCCATTCTTAGCGCTTTGCGGACTTTTAGTCTCCGGAGCCCGTGGAAGCGTTGCATCGCTACCCGAAAGTGGTGCCCGGAACTGGAATTTATGATTAGAGGCATCCCTAGCGAACCGGTCAATCTCACTTTCTGGCTCAAAGTCAATAATTTGTTGTATAACTTGCTCATTTGCCCGCGTATTCTGTCCGAGGCAATCACCTAAGCTACTTTGATATGTCAAGAGACAATTCTTGAGACATAATAAGCGATTGTAGTCTGTGGCCTCGAACAGCTCGAACAAATCGGCAGCTTGTGAGTCCCATTCGTCGTTGGCCTCGCGGAGACGATCCTGATTCAATTCTCCCGACTCCTTGCCGTACCGCTCAATGTCCACTGCGGTTTTGCACAGCGCGGAATGCATATTTCTGCTTTGATTCCAACGCGGGTCCTTTTCCGTGAAGTCTTTCAAACTCGTAACAACGTCGTGATCTATAGTGTGATACAACTCTGTGTTGCTCTGCAACTCAAGCTTGAGGGCGCTAAATACGCTCGACCAAAGGCCCTTCAATGGGCCCAAAGAATCAAATTGAAGGTTTTGCAACTCGTCTGCTGTCAGCACTTTGGATTCCAACATGTCTTGATTGAGCAGCTTTTCAAGGTTCTCATTTCGAGAAACCACTTTACGCAATTGCTGGGCATAGTTACGTTTAAGATCAGAAATTTCTCGGAAAAGCAGATAAAACTCCTTGTTTATGAGTTTAGCTTGTGAAAGCCGTAGGCGAATGATTTCTGTCGCCTCCAATGGCTCTTTTGAGACCAATATGGAATTGGCATATTTTGTCCTATCCTTTCCCATGCTATTGTTGATACGAAGCGTTGCAAATAACCGCTGGAATAAGTTGACTGGTTAGTTGAATATTTAACATTTATCTCTTGGCTGATTGGATTCGGCTATTTTTCGTTAATAGGGGCGATATATAGCACGTGATCGATCGATCCAGCACTATGTAGTTGACAAGTCTTGTCAGTGAAAATCTGATATATCATGGGCTACCTAGCTACAGTATTGTTGCGACCCTTCAGGAAAATTTAATGAATATTCTGTTTTTTATCTGCTAAAGGCTATGTTTTCTTTACTGCCTCATCATGGGTTTTCTTCAAGTACTCGACACGGTCCTTTACATATTGACAGACCTTTGGCCACTCCTCGCGCTTAAACTTATCTTCGAAGTACCGGAATCTGATCGGTTGTTCAGAACACATAGCCTCTTCTAAAACTTCGAAGTTGAACAGTTCGATATCGAAATGTTTTATTCTGTGTAGTCTGCGGAAAGACCTGAATTGTGTACCATCTTCATTTAGGTAAACCTTTTCTTTGAATAATTGCCAAGGATCAAATTTGTGGAAACTGGCATGTGCAAACATCACCTCAACTTCCGGCTTTCCCTCTGGTTTCATGAGAGATTGATAGAAATCTGGCTCGGAATCGTAGTCCTCCTTGAAGGCGGAATACTTGTCCGGCTGACTCTTTACAAGCTCGCGAGCCTGCTCGTAAGTCTCGTAGTCCTGCGTACAGTCATGCTGGTACAAAGCGACGCCTCTGAAGCCACCGTCTTTGGGGTCACTGTATCCGTCGAATGATAACTTAGTTCTCACTTGGTAGTAAGGTAATTCCAAAACGTGAGCAGCGGAGGCAAACGTCTCTTTGTCACCTTCACCCGCAGTGCCTTGCGAAAATAGAGCGTAATACCAGTCAGGGCCGTAGACGTTATAATACAACGCCAGTAGCAGAGTTTGAAAATGCCGCACTTTATCAATCACCATTTGGCCAGACTCCGTAGTGGGGTCTGGAATTGTTCCGGCAAAATCGTGGAATGGAATAGGTTTCTGTTCTTTAGCATTAGGATTAAGATAGCGGGAGACTGGAGAGATGTCATCTCCCAAGTTTCTCACCCTTTTTGTTAGATCGGTGTCGATGTTGGCTAGACGGTAAAATACGGGAGCAGTCATACGTCTCCAAAGGTCAGGCCACAGCACTAGCCCGTTCTTCTTGAATACTTTGCTCTCGAAAACGTCGTCGAGGTTTTTCAGTGGCAAGTCGTCTGCATCGATAAAGACGATTTTCTTGAAGCTTGAAAGTAAAAGAGCCATCACCTTAATCTGGTAGCTTTTGAATTTCCAGTCCTCCACAATGGACGGAGGTAGAGTATCGCCGAAAAACACGCAACGGCCATTGAGCTTTGGTAAGATTTCTTGACAAAAGTGCTCTTCGCCCTTCTCGTCTTGTGGAGGAATAACCACCTCAATTGGCAACGTAGAACCGCGTTCACGCATAGTTCTGATCATGGTGTATGACAATAGTGAGAAACGGCCTCCTCCTACGGTCACAAAGCCCTTGTCGTTGGGGAAGAGCTCGTTAAAGACCCCGGGCTCGTTCTGGTAATTGAACGTGCTCCTCAAAGCCGCCAGATACGCGGTATGAGGCGCTTGCAAGCCTTCGAATTGCGCTTTGCTAGGCCGGAAACACGCGTCGAGGTTTTCGTACACAGTGGGACTCACGTCGTCGCCCTTGTTGACACCCACGCCTTTCATATTGCAGCCCTGTTGTTTCACCGCCTCACGCATGTTTTTTGGCGCATCTATAGGCTTGTGCTTTTCAAGTGCCGAGAACAGATCCGAGTACACTTTCTCGGCAACAGAAGGACCGGGATTGTAGCGATCATGGGCTACAAAGAGCCCATAAAAGAGAGCTGCAAGTAAACAGCAGCCTAGCAGCAGTTTCTGCCTGAATATGTGCATATGTGGGGGGCCTCTAGGATGCTAGCCTTCCGATATTCGAAACACTGTTGTTATGACGGTCGTGATCAGCTGGAGGAGGGAAAGGCCAACAGTGTCTAATACTGAAAATTTCCAAATGTGGCATTGCTCACGAAAAGAGCGAAATAACGATGAATCCGATCAAGAAGATGAAAGAAGACCGAAGTTCGGGCGCCAGCGTAGGTTTCGGTTGGTCTGGAATCGTCGCTCAGTGAGCTTGCTAGAGAATGGGGGGTTTTTAAGAGCGGTGGTTCTTGGGTGCGATGCTCTTTTTGCCCAAAAAAGTGAAGTCAAAGAATAATTCACACACGGACGGTGGTGCTATGGAGGACTACGGAAATCGGTATGTTTCAAAACCGTGATCAAATTCTTTGCTTCTGCGAATTCTTGTTGCTCGGGCGAAATCTGGCACTTTCAATCAATTATCACCACCACACCATGTTCTGGGTGTCTTTATGACCATAATTTAAGCCTTGTACTGGGCACAGCTTTCTGGTATCGTCAAACATCTTGGCTTCTTATACAATTACCCTTGACCCTTTTTTCAACGGTTTTTGTCGCAGCCTTGAGTCTCGAACATTTTTCAAGAACCGTGCGCCTCTTTATTTGACAATAATTGGTCTCCGCATATGTATATTAGTGACTTAGGTGTTTCAAAACGTAAGCATTGCGCAGAAGCCAGGCAGATGCGCCAAGATGCAGGTAAATGCGGGGCGCAAATGGACAGGTCAACGTCGTACGACACACGGTGTGGATAGTACAAGCTTGGGTAATACAGTCATGTGAGAGACATAAGACGGTAAGTACAAGACGCTGTATATTGGGACACTGCGGGTTTTCTACCTGGATATGCTGATGGTACTTCTACTGGTATTGTTCCTACTGATATAGTTCCTACTGATATAGTTCCTACTGTAGCTTCCAGTACATAAGTTGTTTCTTCATCGTTTCATTGTCTCATTGTTTCAGAGATTCTTAAGGCTGAATGTTACTACAACTTTCGAAAACGTAAATCATGGTAAGATATAAAACATCACAAAAAATACCAAAAACACAGCATGGAGTACAGTTCGCTACGAAAGACAATTGACACAAACCCAAAAATATCCTACACAACTCATCAACACCTAAGTAAACCCTTGAAACCAGCGTCACTCCAAAAAAAATAAAATAACGCTAAATATTAATACTACAAATGACAGAACTCAGCAAAAATACCGTTGGAAATACTTCAAAATCTCAAAACACCCGGAGTTCAGGGCATTCACGTACAAACTAGCATTTCAGCACACCCCATTACGGAACACTATCAACCAATCCAAAACACCTTCAATGCTCATATTTCTAACGCGTCGTTGTTGTCGAGATTTTTTTTTTCTTTCTGGGTTCTCTTTTCTGTTTGGCTAAAGACGCGAAATACACAGCGACGCGAAAAAACACCAAAAAAACTGCCAGATCTTCAACTGCCAACGAAGTGGTCCTGCTGCTCATCATCATCATCAAAAAGTAGACAAGTCCAAATCACCGAGAAGCACGTAAAGGCATTTGGCGTAAGGTTCAGAACCTCGATTTTCGAGTTTTTTTGTGAAAACGGCAGCGCTGACCTGGATGTACGGTCGCTATAATAGCGGGCCCCGAACTAATGGGGGTTTTTCCAGAGTTGGATCCCCCAGCCTGTGCAGGAACGCGAGCCACGGAGCTTTAGCAATGAGCAGGAAGCAGAACTTATATTCAACGCACGAGCGCCACTGGAACAACTGGATGAAGAATCGGAACTGCTGGACAGCTCTGACAGCGCAAACAATCTGCAGTTTTTCAGTCCCCGGAAGAAGAGGCCCCCGGGGCCTGGGCTCACTAGGAGTGTGCGCACGCTCAACCTGATGCAGATCCCGGCCATCAATGACTACATGGACAACTGGAGTCCCTTTGAGAGCCAGCAGGAGGCGTCCGGAACGCTAAAGCGCTCTGCCAGCAAGAGCGAGCTCTCCCCGTTTGTGAACGACCCGGAGATCCTGCGGAAGTGGATGTACAGGAAGGCCGACGAAACCACTAGTCCCGTAAAGAGCACTTCGCCGCTCCCGATCGAAACGCCATTTTCAAAGCAGCGCAAAACGCTTGAACAGCAGACCTTTTCGGGGGCCAAGCCTGATCCAACCGCTTTTACATCCTCAGGTCTCATGTCGAAGATGAAATCTCACCTCATGCCGCAAAAGATCAGCACTCCCGATACACCGGTCAAAAAATCACCTTTAAGCAAAAGTGCCAATACCAGCTCCATTATGGACTCTCCTGTGCATTCACACACTTCCATTACTGTTCCGTTTGCTTCCATGCAGGAGTCACCTTTCGCAGCTGCCAATAGCAGGTACAACTCGTCAAATATCACAAACAGCTCTCTACCGTCTATGAAAGGTAAACGCGCAAGAGCTTCCAAGGTATTCAATAATACGGTTCTTACCAACACATTACAGCAATTCACGGATGATCTATACGGAAATGATGACGATGACTCGTTCCTCTCTGATATTGTTCCATCCACTGCCCCTACAATCATGTTCTCCGAAGACCCTGCTAGTCCATCTCATACTCCCACTAAGCTACCCTTCACAGCAAAGCAACCATCGCCATTTATGACTTCAAAACCAAGGCGAACTATCAATGCTAAAATTAGTAGATCGACTTCCCCGTCAGTGGAGCAGTTCCAGACAAGTCCTGACTCTCATCTATCAACAAAGTTCTTGAACGTGAGCTCCATTGGTAGCGGTCAATTCTCCACGGTGTACCAAGTGACTTTTGAGCAGACGAACACCAAGTACGCTGTGAAAAGTATGAAACCGAACAAGTACAACACCAGTGCCAGGATATTACAAGAGATTGATATCTTATCAAAAATAAGCGAAACAACGTTGGATGAAGAAGGAAAAGAATACGTGCTCAACTTCATAAGCTCATGGAAATACCAAGGTTTCTTTTATGTCATGACAGAATATTGTGAGAATGGGGATCTTGACACATTTCTCAAGAAGCAAATAATAAGCAAAAACACGCGTTTAGAAGACTGGCGTATCTGGAAAATTATTGTGGAGCTGAGCCTGGCGCTCCGCTTCGTACATGATTCCTGCCAAATAGCACATCTGGACCTAAAGCCTGCCAACGTTCTGATCACTTTTGAAGGTAACCTCAAACTTGCAGACTTTGGTATGGCCGCCAAACTTCCGGTAGGCCATACTGGCATAGAAAACGAAGGCGACAGGGAATACATAGCACCCGAGATTATATCTGAGTGCGTTTACGACTTTCGAGCCGATATTTTTTCTCTGGGATTAATGATTGTGGAGATTGCCGCTAATGTTGTTTTGCCGGCTAACGGAAACGCATGGCACAAACTGAGATCTGGAGATCTGTCTGACGCGGGTAAGCTAAGTTCCACAGATATTCATTCGGACTCATTATTCTCCAACGGCAACAATAACACGGAGTTAACAGATCTAGGGTCAAATGAGGAAGCAAACAAACTTGACTACCTCGTTGACCATAGTAGTAAAATTCCGGCATGGGTACCGAAGTTCTTAATCGATGGGGTATCGTTAGAGAGAATGGTACGACGGATGATAGACCCGGACTACAGAAATAGACCCACTGCGAGCGAAATCCTTCACTCTGAAGAATGCGAGTATGTGGAAATGACGAGAAAAGCAGGTGCGATAATTCAAGAAGATGACTTCGGACCCAAGCCGGCGTGTATATATATGTAGCCCTCTATTTGATTTTACGTTGAAAGGAGGTTATTATGGCATAGAAGAGAAAGGGACTTATTTGGACTTAAATTGTTGGAATCGCATTTTTGGGTATCATTACAAAAGCGCCAAGGCATTAGTGGTAGGACAGTTTAGTGACGGGGCCTACGTGCAGCAACTGGGTTGTTCTGTTGCAAGCCCTAAGTGTTCTACCCAGGACATATACGTATATAATGATTCATATTATTATAAAGGTTTTAGAAAACCATTGGCATAGTAGAGCTTGAACACTTACTCCTCAGGAACGCAAACGTAGCCTCGTGTCTTAGTATCTTTTGGGTGAACGAGAACGTTCATCTAATGTGAATATTAGTATTCACGTTTTATCTTGATGACAAGCGCAGATACAATGATGAGTTTTCATACACATTTTAAGCTAGATAGTATCTGAATTTTATTATGATTGCAGTGTAATTGAACAGGAATCTCCCTGAAGTATCCGCTAGTCAACCCAGTACACCACTCCCTTGTAAAGAGGTTTACCTTGGGCTAGAAGAAATACAAGCCTGTGGCTTGTATTTCACATCCTTTGCACATTTTAACTAACGATATTAGGACACAAGCCTGTTTTGAAATAATATACGTAAGGGATATAATAGCCTAAAAACAGGAATGAAATGACATTGAGATTACAGAGGTCGGCAGGGAAGCTTCGCGTTGCGCTTACAAACCCAACTTCGTTCTTCTCCAGTGTCTTCTCTTGGCGTTGTAACGGATCTTGTTGTCAGTTCTCAATCTGATCCATTGAGGCAAAGGTCTGTTCTGGTTCTTAGCCTTGGCCAACTTTTGCTTGATCTTAAAAGACTTTTGAGCCTGTTAATGGGGTTAGTAATTGTTCAGAGTATACCAAAAGCGGTGTTGCTGTGCGGGTGAGATCGAGATCGAAGGTGTAGCAGGTAGAGAAAGCAAGCGCTGGCACGCGAATTTATGCCTTTAGATATTTCCTTAACGCACGGCTTTTTCGCCATGCTCAAGAACGTAATGACTTATCCGCATGGGTGGATCCGAAGTGCATTCTCACTTCAAAAACAATCTTCCTTTTCAAAGGATAGCCGTCCCACGATATCCAAATTGATTTAACCTTGTAGACTGCGGTATGTATGCCTTACAAGGCGTAAGGCGTCCTATTGTCCACGGAAATCTTCATTGTCATTATTGTTGTTGAATCAATTCCTCGTACCGCTCTATGTCATCTAGTACTCTCTCACACATCAGCTCATCGCTCCTATTCCCTATCTAAAGTGTCGTGTCCACATACAGGCATTTTTTAATCGTTGGTTTCTGCGATGTAGTTAATGGAATGTATCCAGTTGCCCGTCTTTTGGAAAAGTACCCATATTCCAGCACTGCGCTGCCTACCCTGCACCAGCTCCTGCCAACCCAGCGGCAGAGCTGGCCTGGCCCTACCGCGTCCCAGGAATTCGAGCCTGCGCTAGGCAGGGAACCAGCCTAGCTGCCATTGGACTGGCCAGCCTAGCCAGCACAGAGTCCCTTCCAGAGCAGGAGAGCTGCCTGCCTAGCGCACCAGGTTCTGGGCGTGTTCCTCACAAGCTAATTAAAAAAATGGTCACCCACGCAACTTTTCGTTAATACAATTTTTCAATTATTTTACATTTTTCAAAAAAAGTGTACACCCATACATTATATAAACAGTCACAAGAAAACCAAAATTATCATATATCACGAACACATCTCTTAGTTTTCCTCTTTGATTGACAGGAAGCTAGTATAATTCAGGCGATCCGAGAGTGCTACTAATACAGATGCACGAAGTAATCTAGTGCTGAAACTGGGATGTAGAAGTACTCAGTTGATGAACAACAGCACAACCAACGGGATTGATTTAGGAAGTCGTTGAGACTGCAAGCCGGATTTATAGCTACCGTATGAAAGATTACATAACACGAAGTTGCCGAATCTCACACTAGTCTACGAAACATTACAATGTATATCATGTTCCATCAATTCGCTAACAAAACACATATTTAAAAGTACAAATTGAGATATGCAAATAAGCAGGGCCAGGTTGGGCTCGAGCTTCGCAAATCACAATCTTCTACCTCTTCTACCACCCTTCTTTCTGGTAGAGTCAGATGGGACTGGAGTCACATCCTCGATACGGCCGATTCTCATACCGGATCTAGCCAAAGCTCTCAAAGCGGCTTGACCACCTGGACCTGGGGTCTTGGTCTTGGTACCACCGGTACCTCTGATCTTGACGTGTAGAGCGGTGATACCGACTTCCTTACACTTGGCAGCGACGTCTTGGGCGGCCAACATGGCAGCGTATGGGGAAGACTCGTCTCTGTCGGCCTTGACCTTCATACCACCAGTAACTCTGGAGATGGTTTCTCTACCAGAAAGGTCAGTGACGTGAACGAAGGTGTCGTTGAAAGACGCGTAGATTCTGGCAACGCCAAAAACTAGGGAGGAGTCACGAGCTTGAACGAGGTCTGTCCTCTGTTAGTATTCTGAAGAGAAATGTGCGATCTTTAGCGCGAGTTCAAAACCGCTCAGATGTCCCTAAAGCTGGTGTTCGTTCTGCAACAACACGTGTGACAACGCCTAGCCCAAAGAGCTGCGACACAAATGCCTCTGCTTAAGCAACCGCAGCTTGTACAGGTGATCAAACCTGGGACCGCTCGATGCTGCCCAGCAGTGCTTGTCAAGTCGCTGCGAAGCCGTCGCCATTTGGCGAAACCAATTCTTTAAGAATCAACTAAACGGTTTTAAACAGGATACCACCCCTTAACATACCTTTAGCCATTCTTGTTTGTCTTGCTTCTGTTCTCGAACGCCTGTAAGTCAAGAACAACTTGTCATTTTTCATTACCATATATTTCGACTCTGTACTGTGATGCCAATCCTCCACAGAGTGGCAGGGCTGGTCCACCGCTGCCAGCGGGTAGCGCTAGACTGAGCCACGGCGAGCTAGGCAGGCTACCCAGCTAATGCCTGCCTGGAAGTTAGGCAGGCTTCTGCCTAGGTTTGCCTAGACTCTTTAGCATAGGCGGGGCCTGTCCTTCTATGGACTTATCTCAGAACTTTCAGTAACTCACAAAATTATTCTGATTATTTTTTTTGGTATTTGAAAAATCTACTGGAAAAAAGAGAGGTGTATGGGTGTTAAAAACAGTCCAAAGGAAAGTTACTGGCTATCCGACAGTTCTTTAAGAAGTAGGTCTAAAGTTCTCCCACATATGGTCAAGCCTGATCACTGCTCTCGATAGGTTTTGGTAATGCCAGGATATAACTACGCACAAACCATACTATGTATAAATCGCTGTCCACTACGACAGCTTTTCGCTAAAGTCAAGAGATTGTAAGACTGCAGATTGCTAGACGAAGGAAAAAGAAATCGCCAAGCGTATCATCCGCGTATCGCAATTGTTCTCGAACTGAGTTGTAGAGAAGATATTGTCTGGAGTAGGCACAAATCCACTACAATAATACTCGTTCTTGGAATGTAAATTGGTTTTATAAAAAAGACATTTAGCGTTTCGCCAGAAACAACTTCTCTGGGCATTCCCTTTTATAGTGCAAGATATTGAAACTGATAAATATAATTATGCCGGGTAACAAAATATCTGGCCTTGGAGCTGGAAATAGTCAAAAGTGACAAGGTAAGCATATCTGGAATGATTGTATAGATTCTGGCGTTGATAGGGGCATTGGGCGGTTAAATCACAGCTTGTACCCTCCATGATAATGCTTCCAAAATTTATATGTCTTCTTCTGACACTGAGCTATGCTGCTTTCGCGGCTACTGTTAAGGGCAAGCTCGACTTAGGGCCCTTGAACATCTCCCGCAGAGAAGTGATCAATTCCAGCTTCAAACTAATACAAGTGGGAAACTTCAGTGGCGACGGGTATTTTATGAGAACCAGTGTGCAAGACATGGATGGGAACTTTGAGTTTAGGGATGTGCCTGAGCCGCAGGATGCCAACTCAACAACTGATTTTGTTTTGCAGTCTGCATCCCTAGACTATAACCTGAAACCCAATCGTATTCTGGTGCAGCTGAGCCAAGACCCGCAAGACCCTCAAAAGTCAATTATTAGGGCGTTTAAGAATACCTTTGGCAAAGAGAATTTCCCCTCCCCAGATATCCTGTATCCCGAGCAGCTTCCAGAGATTGAAGCCGAATCCGCCATCGTGATATCACTTGTAAACATTGCTCCCGTACGGCTTTACGTGACTGAGCGGAATGTTGGAATCCTGAAAAGCGGGCCCATTGCTAACATTCTAAATTCAAAATTCAAACTTGCCGCTCTCATAACCGGTGTGTTGACACTGTTATTCCCGTATGTGTTAGAGAAGTTTGACGGCGAGACGGTTCAGGCCATGAAGAAAGAGAGTGCAATGATGCAGAGTCGAAAGTATTCAGACCAAAAGGAAGTCACCAACGAGCTACAGAACCTAAACAAAAAATAGTACCGAAGTTCATTCAAAATAAAGTATAAATCATGATCTCAAAAAAATAAAAGATGATCAAGTTCAATAACACACTACATGCATCTCAGTAAGACTCTGCTGCTGACCTTTTCACCACCTTGTGTCGTTTAATATAGTTCTTGACTGATGCCAAGGGAGGACTTTACGCAAAGATAATCATGTACGAGGCATCGGCTTAGTGCATTCATTTAACCTTCCCGGAATTCGAAATCACGGGAATCCCTTTAATGTGTAAAGACAGTTCCTCTTGAATTCACAAAGGCCTACAGACGTCAGAATCTGGCGGAAGAGGTTCTTCTTAGCAACCTTGCCCAAATGACATCTGATGTGAAAGATCTCGCGTACCAGCTATCGAAATGTCTAAACCTCAACTGTGCAGATCAACAAGATGACGGAAATGAAGAAATACCTCTGAATGAATTGTTGCTAGATATATTGTCTAGTTACCACCCCGATGGGGATTTTCTCGAGACAAATTCTATTTCGGAGTACGTGTATGATCAATTACCGATCAAATTCGCGGACGTAGGGGAAGCAGAGGATAATTTCAACACTGAGAGCGAGGAAAATTGGCTGAAACTTCTTAGTTCAGACTTTGACTGCTCAGTAAAAGAGTTTTCGATATCTCTCTACATTCTTTTGAACCTCTCCTACCTCTCTCTGATAAACAAGCAAAAGCTGGGCCACTTATCAACCATAAAGGGAGCGGTGAGGCGTATAATAAGCAGCGATCCTCCAGCAGCGGTCGCCACCCCATTGAGTGAGCTCTATATTAATATTCTATCCGTCAGCTGTAATACCTCAGATCTCCAGCATGCCTACGAACACGTAAAAGAGGGCTCTGACATATTTTTTAGCTTTCTCAACACTCTAGGGAATGAGTTGTCTGATCCTTATTCACAAAGCTACCTGAGTTTCGACAATTGTTCCCAAGTATTTGAAGTAAAGCCTTCGAAGCCTCGCATAGCAGCACAGCTGTGGGTTGTTTTCAACAACGTCATGTCCAATAGGATTATTAGCTTCAATGGAGATCTCTTTGTTGAGGTGAAACAGTCTGTCCTTTGCATTTCGGACCATGCATATATTTTGGCTATGTTTGAGGGCTTTGAATTCTCAAATGACATTCTTTATGGCATAACTCTGAATATCTATGGGGACAGTTTTTCGCTGTACGTTGACGGAAGTCATGTCGATACTATTTCTCTTCCCCAAGAGACAGCAAGAGTAATACGCACTGTAGAGCTGGGTTCTATGATTTGCTCTTTAAAAGTCTTCAAATTTTGGTTATGGTCAGAGCGACTTTACGAGGCAAGTATAAGGGCAACCCATTGTCTTCCACTCTTGCAAGTCAATCCAGCTGACTGGCCCAGCGCAAGCAAAAGAATTTTCGATGATGTGGATGAAAGTGTACTTCATGAAATTCTAGAAGCTACAGATACACCAGGTGTGACTTTCGGATTGTGTATGCAGCACATCAAGCAGCTTAGCATAAATCATCTCATGGCTTCTTTGAATCCACGCACAATTATAGATAAATCTTCAGATCCAGCGGAAAGCTTTACAATCAAACTTAGTGCCGTCAACGAGGAGAGGTACGGGAAGTGCCTCTACTATAAAAGTGCACATCTCTTATCATGCTTTCAGGCAGTGGGCGCTTTGAACACGATAATGGATATAATTTATGCCTGCAACTCCCTAGACAATCTTCACCGAGCCGTGGAGCACCTATTGGTACTATTAAAGTGTTCGTCTGTGAGAAAAGTATTTGAAAGTACGATAGGGTACACTTTTTTAGGTCTACTTCTTTCTAAAGAGGTACTTCCTCGCTTGCATACTACCTTGTCTATTCAGTTCCTAGATCTCTTCCTAAGCTTCTGTGGTTGGGATCTTATGCGCCCTTCGATGTCAATAATGAGGCAAAGTTCTGCTTATGCCAGCTTGGTTATGAACTTTGAGCTGTGGATCTCACCCGATCATGACACGAAGCCAAAGCCATCGATTGAAATGGTGAGATATCTTTTATTTCAGTTGAATGAAATGCTACAAAGTTCAAAATTTGCAGATTTCAGCGCTAAGCAGTTGAAGAAGATAAAGATTCTTGACAGCCTAATCTGCTACCAGCATCTAGTATACACAAAAAATCGCCAGGATAACTTCTTGGACGATCTTCAAAGTGAGCTTATCGACATTTTAAAGACTCTTATAAAGTCATTGAGTCAGCCGGAAATCTCAGCTCTTTTCCATTTCGCATTCTATGAGGTCAGGAAAGAGCTTGAAGGTAGTGCAATAGTAGTGTTGCATGCCTTGAAACTAGCACTTTCTGATTGTACGGATACAGATAACGAAGTATTAGCGGAAACAATTTACAGTGCCATTCCGGTCAAGGTTATTTTGATGACTCTGGAAAGTGCACGCTCAAGTGATGTGGTGATACCTTTGCTTGAAATTCTTACAAATTTACTACAGGCAAACCCGAATTCTCACCGCAGGTTTACCAGCAACAATGGCTTCCGTCTCCTTTTTGACATACTTAAGGATCAAAGTATGGACCGGTTCGAGAGCATCATCGTGGCTTTGATAACAAACATATCGTTTAGATTGCCGCCAAAGTATGAACTCACGCTATCTGACCTCAGCTACCGAGAGCTCACAGGCTTGGGAAGTACCTTCGTTTCAGACTCCCACTGCCTTGTGCTTGATTTGATTGAATGGGCGGTCATAAACGACGTAAGTGCTCCACGCCCGGCAGATATCATTGAGTTTGTGATGAGCTATTTCGCACTTGTTGTTGAGCTACATGAGGTTTCTCCAAATTTTGGCATATTTAATATTCAGCAGAGCCCATATCTGGAGAAAATGATTGATCTTTTGATGACTTTAAACAAACCACGAAATGGTGGAATCTACAGAAGTGTTTCAGAACAAGTGACGTTTTTGCTAACGGGCACTTTAATTCATCAATTATCGTACCTTAACACAAAGGACTTTACTTGCCGTCTACGGTTGATGATAAGAGGCAAAAAATTACGCGACACAAGAACTTTCAGGGAAGAGTACTACTGGAGGGAGCCTTTTTTAGATACTCTCCAAAGACTAGAGAGTTTCATACCAGCTTTTGAGGCTATTTTCCAGCAAAGTTCTCATACATTTTCGAACTTAGCTAACTTACTAGAAGAATGCACGGAAAGTGCTTCATTTTGTGAACTAAGTCCCAACCACTATATTGCCCTTCACAAAATTATAGCTGCATGTGCAGAATATATCACTAAGAAGTCCAGTCGCGGTTCCGGAAATACAATAAAGGATATCCTTTCTCTATGCGAGAACAAGACATTGTTGTCATTTTTTATCTCTTTTCAGTCGGGTGCAATGTCTGCAGACTCTCCGAACACTTCAAGATTTGTTGAAGCAACATTATACCACCAATCTTCTTTCTTCGGAGCGGACAAGTCGCATAAGTTAATACAGCTAAAGACTGCTACTCTGTTCCTAGCCACATTATCTAACTCATTAAAAGCTTCCCGCCCTCTCGAGACTCAAACGGCAGTTCTGAACTGTATTCGCATCATAATTTTGCACCACTCGCAGCAATTGAGCGAGATGTCACATTTAATAGATCGCAGCAGCAAGAGTGTTTTATCCGATACTTTTCAATATGCACTTTCTGCAAGTGATGAGGACCTACTCAATTGTCTATCTTCCACAGATATTACAACAATTCTGAACAATTATGTTGAAAGGCAGCTGAAAAAGCATTTCAAGAGAGAAATTCCTTTCACAGCTGAAGCTTGGGCCGAAAGAACTAGAATCAATTCCTTGCTGGACTCTAGAGAAACGGCCTTAGAAAGTCGCTATCGTGAGATTACAGTTATTCACAATACATTTAAGCGTGACAGTATCAAGATGAAGGAACAACTTATCTCGTCAGAAGATAAAAAACTGCTTCACTTTCTCAATGACAAAGAAGATGAAGCAATTTTATTTTATCAACAATTCAGGCATCTCAGAAACACTGTAAAGAACATACTAAGGGTCCATGATATTGAACAGCAGGCAGTTGAATGGAATTTAGACCCAATGGAAGATAGAAATAGAATGAGAAGACGTCTTGTTCCAAAGTATATCTCTACAGAAGCATTTGAACAGAAACGCGACGAAGGCCAGGCAAACTTCGTTTATTCCGAAGTCCAACAAGATCGGGCAAGTCAGGAAATGAAGGCGAATAGTACACTTTCTTTCGAAGTTATAAGCGAGCTCGATGCCCTTAACTTTAATCCATCAGAGTCACACGATAAGAATAGAAAAGTACTGAAGATATTGGAACCTGGAGATTGCATCAAAAGCATCTGGAACTGTAGCAATATTATTGGGTTGAATGTTCATGAGGGAGTTTTGATATTGGGAAAGAAATATATCTATTTTATGGCAAATTATTTTTACTCTTTCAAAAAGTGTAAGGTCATGGATCTGTGGAGCATCCCTGCTGAAGAAAGGGACCCCGCCGTTAAGCTAATACTAGGAAGTAGCTCCCCACAGCCTACTAACGTATCGGAACACACCGTTCAAAGGTGGGAACTTTTGCAGACTAACTTTGTGACAAAAAGACCCTTCCTGTTGAGAGATTTGGCTCTCGAACTTTCATTTGATGACGGTAAAAATTGTTTTTTCACCTTTCACAACAAGCATTGGCGAGATGACGCATTTGAAATGTTGAGCAAATGCGAAAAGTCATCCAATATGGATGCAGTACTTTCTGACGCACTAGAGAAGGCATCTGCGAAAAGCGAGGATATTAACATTCGTAATGGCCTGTCTCATTATACTCTTTCAAGTAGAGTTGCAAGCGTGTTTTCTCATTCTAGTAGCTCATCCCTCTCATTTGAAGCTCTCCGAAAATGGCAAAATGGTGAGATATCGAATTTCTACTACCTCATTGTTATCAACACGTTGGCTGGTCGAACATTCAATGATATAACGCAATACCCTGTTTTTCCATGGGTGATCGCCGACTATACAAGTGATGAACTAAACTTAGATGACCCTAACACATATAGAGACCTCGGAAAACCCATGGGTGCTCAGGCAGAAAACAGAAGGCAGCAGTTTATTGAAAGATTTAACGCGCTAGAATCCCTTACCGACGGAGATCCTGCATTTCACTACGGAACGCACTACTCATCAGCAATGATTGTGTCTTCGTTTTTGATGCGATTGTCTCCTTTTGTTCATTCATATCTGCTTCTTCAGGGTGGGAAGTTTGGACACGCTGATAGACTTTTCAATTCGATTGAACGCACTTGGTGTTCCGCATCTAGCGAGAACACTACTGATGTCAGAGAACTCATACCCGAATTTTACTACCTACCTGATTTCCTTAAGAATATTAACAAATACAGGTTTGGTGCTCTACAAACTGGCGAAGAAGTAAACGATGTCATACTGCCGCCTTGGGCAAAAGGCGACCCAAAACTTTTTGTGGAGAAAAATAGGGAAGCTCTGGAATCTACTTACGTATCAGAGCGCCTGCATGAATGGATAGATCTGATTTTTGGATATAAGCAGAAGGGACAAGAGGCTGTCAAGGCTATCAATGTTTTCAACAGACTCAGCTACCCTGGTGCTGTGAATTTGGATGAAATAGATGATGAAAACGAAAGGGTGGCGGTAACTGGAATTATTCATAACTTTGGGCAAACGCCTTTGCAGATGTTTGATAGCCCGCATCCACAAAGACGCCATCTACCGTCTAACAAAATGACATCCGATTTTTGCTCTTCCCTTGCAAGTACACCTGCAGGGACACTTTTGTCTAGTTACCCAGGTCCAACACGTCACATCAAAATACTTTCAAAAGCAGAAAAAGGGCTCGAGTTGGAAGGCTTTCCGTCCTGGTGTCAAACACTTTTGGACGAATCAAGCAGCTTTGTGAATGCGAGTGAAAAGGTTACTTTAACAATAAATGGGAGGAAGTTTTTGCATGGTCATCATTGCCTTATTACGTTTCTGGAGCCATTCAAAGCAGGCCACTTTTTCACATCTGATGAAAGCGGTTTGATCAAGCATTGGGAGTACAGACAAAGAGGTACGGATCAAACATTAACAGAAATCTCACAATTAGTTGGCCATATGTGGCCTATAAGAGCAATGTACTCTTCTCGTGACTACAACATGCTGCTTAGTGTGGATGAATCTGGACTTCTGTTCGCGTGGGACATACTCGACTCAACTATACTCCGGCGCCTTTGTTCAAATGCAAGGAATGCAGCAATTTCAAATGACTCTGGTACTATAGCCTTCGTTGATACAGAAAACATTATAACGGTCTGTGACATAAATGGATCGGTATACGTACGACAAAAACTTGAAGGTTATGTGTCATCCATTGGATTTTTTGACAGAGGAGTTGCTGAAAACCATTCATACTTCAGAGACAAAGAAATCCTAGCTATAGGACGCGAAGACGGTAATATCGACGTCATAGAGTTGAGGCAAGCTGCTCCCTGGAAGCTCATTCTTCTCACTACGTTATCCTCTGAAGCAAACGTCCCCATTTTATGTGTCCAAATGCTTCCTCTATCCGAGGATGAAAGGATAAGCCAGGATGCTAGAGCTCAAGTAAGTGCCTTCAAACTGATGGCAGGCAGTGAAGATGGCACGCTGCATTTCTGGAGATGAAGTAATCTCTTAAGAAACGAATTACATAAAAAAGAGCGTAGAAGGGGACTAAAACTTACGAGAAGTCTTTATAATGATTAAGGGTAGTCTTAACTACATGTAATGCTATGAAATGATGCTAATTTTAGTGCTCAAAGATAGTTTTTGAGCGATGCTACTTTTTTGATCTCATCTTCAAATTCTTGTTTGTCCACGTTCGCCTTGATGAGTTTGACGACGTGCTTCGTCTTACCTGTAGACTTTCCCTGCACGATATTAACAACGCCACAAGTCTCCAATGCGTTACAAATCTCGAAATACTCGTTGCGTTTCAGAGGAGAGATATTATCCTTACGGCTAAGTAGTTTCGAATAGTAGTCGTAGGCTTCATCTAGAGAAGTTTGCGTTTGGAAGAGATCAATCTTCTCACGATGCACCAGGGAGCAGAGTACCAGCTGCTGCTGCATGTTTAGTTTTGAAATGCGTGATTTGGTCGAGAAGTTGCCTTGGAGAGTGGAAAAGACCTTTGCGACATGGGAAAGGGTGACTTTGGCCGGAGGGCCCTCCAAAGAATGCCTGTTTTTGATGTTACTGAGCTCAACAACCTCTATGCTGGATCTCATAATATCAAATACCTTACGGAGATCACCGGTGTTACCAGAACACCTCTTAGCCGCAAATTTGATAGCATTAGGTTGAATGATGGGTTCAAAATCTAGAGTCTTCAGCCTTTGCATGACAATTTCGTACATTTGGTCGGCTGTATAGGGTGCGAATGTGATTGTTTTGGGCATTAATTCTAGTCTGAGGTTCAATCTGGTTAGGAATCTGTCTTTCATGTCCAAACTGTTTGCAATGCCGATGAGGACAAATCTTAGCTGTGGCAGCTTAGCCATCAGAAAGAGGTCAAAAATGTGCTTGGTTGCGTTTGCATCCTGAAGGTTTGACGTTACTAATTTGTCCATTTCATCGAGAATGACGAGGAAAGTTGTTTCGGGATGAGACTGCATAAACTTTTGAAGGTCGTCGGCGTTGTGCACGTTCCTGGAGGAAGGGTCCTTAACGAAAGAATGGTATATTTTGGCGAAAATGGATTCAGCGTTGTTGATGGCTATGCAATTGATGGTCACTAGAGCCACAGACTCGGAGGTACCATTTTGGGTTGTGAGAAATGATGTGTTGCGCAAGGCTGGATCGTGCTGCAGGTGTGGTTTGTCGAGAACTAGAGTTTGGAACTTTTCTCTAACGATCAGATCCAACTGCGCAGTCTTACCAGTTCCGGGCGGGCCTGTGATATACAGCGAATCGCCATGGCCCGAAGACACAGCCTGTTGCAAAAATGTCATAATGCGCTCGAATTGCGCCTGACGCGTGGGAAGACAAGGTTCTGATCCCGTGCCTAGCTCCAGTACCTCAGAGCAACGCTGCAACACCGCTTTAGTGCGCGAGTACTCGGAACTGGCACCAAACTGTAGTCTCAGTGGCACTCGTGAAAGTGTCACCCGCTTGATCTTGTTCTGCTTCACAGGCGATCCAGGCGGCGTAACCAGCCCATACGCGCGTTTGGCTGTGCTTGGTTCTTCAAACACCTCAAAGCTGGAACGCTTCCTGCTGCCTAGAATCACACTGTCCAACATTTATCCCGGGTATCAATATGACTAACTGAATGTACAAGTGTGGAGCTTTCCTATAATGCAACGTCCCTTATTCTGATCAAACGCGATCCACTGCCACTTATATACCAGAGATCAACCTTATACTGCGCTTCATGCTTTGCGTGGGGTTTCGATACCTGTTTCGATGCCCTTACGCGTGCTGCGATGGCCTTACGCGTTTGCTTTATTATTTACGCGTCTCATTTTTGAGCTTACGCGTCTTTTTTTTCTGGTTTACGCGTCCACTTAATTATTTGTCACAGCCATCGCCTTTTGATATACCCACTCACTATACCAGAAAGGGCAAGGAATCGAGTTCCAGCGGCAACGAGACACGGCAGAAGGGCGCATGCATTGAACGGCCTGCTTAAAAACGCGTTTGCGATCTGGACGAGCGCGCCTTTTGGTGTAGACAAGGGCGCTGGGATCGATGTTATGAATGTAATGATGAAAAAAGCCAGCATGCCGAGAGGCGCATCAAAAAGAAGTGTTGCTGAAATCGTACGGAGATAGCACTTCTTGTCCTCGGCGCTGACACTTTGAGATACGCCGATTCAGTGGGCTTTAAACGATTTTCCTTCATGGGTATTACGTAATCACAAATGGAAAACTAAAATCTGTTTCCAGGTTTGTTTCCAGATTTGTTTCCCAGCCGATGTTTCCAGGTTTAGACAAAAATGATAATTTTTGAAGAAAAATCAGGAAAATTTGGAAAAAAAGACGTTCAAAGTGATGGACAAGATGAGAGAGAGTTTTGAGCATTTCTTGGATCGCAGAAGCTGGTGGGGGGTTCCTCCAAAACGTTTTGGCGGTAGTTGAAGCAGTGGTGTTTGACTGATGGTTTTAAAGTATGGATTTTACCAGCAAAAGAATGTTTGGCAGTTTTTAGGGACGCCAAGAGCGGGGTCTTGAAACGAAATCCTAGAACATATATTTTACTGGGGGCATATAAGCTCGAATGCGTTGCGCCGCAGCCGCCAAAATGCTTTATCACCTCCTCGCTGTTGGCCCGTTGTCGTGTGATCCTAGAAAAATTAAAGATCACTTAGCACGGATCTAAAAATTCAAATCTCATTAGTATACTGGCAAGAATCCCGTCCCATCTTCAAAAATGATCAACCCACAAACACAACCCAACAAAGCACAAGCAGGCACCGCCCCAGGATCAGGTTGCCGAAATAGGCCGGAGCATCTCAAAGCAACGTCATTTTTAATCGCAGGCCGCGGCTTGCCAGCTCGAATATCCCCTCAAACCTATCAATCTCCGTGATTTCCTAGGTGGCATCCAAATTACAGTTCAATATCGCCAGCCGCCACTCCACGCCGCGCCAAAATGGCCCCGTCACATAGGCTGGGCGAGGACAAGGCGTACCATTACTCTAGCGTCGCTCCCAGACACTCGTCGTACTCGCGCCCTGCTCCTGCCGCTTCTGTTGGCAGCATCGCACGTACGGCACCCACAGGAGCAGTAGCACAACCACGCTCGCCAAACTCTGCATCGAGGCCGTCTCGTTACAATCCTGCCAGCTCTTCTAGCAGACCGCATACGCCATTTGGCACTTCGCACCCCAAACCTCGTCCGGGGAGTCGATACAACCCGGATCAAGGCATCTCGCAAGGCGTTCCACGTACCAGCGCAGACCCGAGACGATTTTCGAACTCCTCAAACGCTTCTGCATCAAGCCGCTACCACTTTCAAGGCGCGCTTGCAAACCCCAAACCTTCACATCACAATTATTACAATTCTAACTACAATCGTCGCAGGCCTTCCTCCGCAGCCGATGGCTATGACCCGAGCTCGCACGCTTATTCGTCTCGAAGCAAGTGGAGGGAACCTTACGCAACCAATAGTTCCTCCGAGTATGAAAATTATACGCTACCTCCCAATGTAACCTCTGCGCCATCTTCTTCCTCCTCTAAGCCATCCTACTACAACCGCTACCACCAGCCTAGTCATAACCATTCGAAACCTTACTCGAGCAGATATAATTATCACAAGAACGAGCGTTCTTTGCATGAAATGGGACCCATGCCACCTAGTACTGATTCGAAATTCACCGAGAATCAGCACTCATTGGGTTCTAGCTTGATAAATTCTGTACCGCAGACGACAAGGCGAACAGAAGAAAAGTTTGCCACTGAACATCAAAAGCTCGATCTCAAGAAGCAAATCGTCACTGATAATAAACAAACCAGCGATAACTCCTTCGAGCGCTCAGAAGAACAAACAGATCATAAAGCTAAATCTCAAGAAAATGTCGCTCCAAAGAATAGTGAGGAGGATGAAGTGGAACATAAAGACCAGCACCTCACATATTCAAACAATGTCCATGCAAAATCAGAGGATGCCGCACGATCTGAGCCAAAAGAACCATCAACTCTGCCGGCAAAAGAACCATCAACTCCGCCGGTATCTGCAGAAGTTGCATCTATTGAACACGCGGAGTTGCAACAAGGATCTCCACATCACAAAGTCCAGAATGAAGCTTTTTCCAAATCGCCTGATGTACCAACCATATCGGCAAAAGTTGAGGATATCAAAGCGAGCAGAAATCTTGATGACACAGCGGACAAAGTATTTAGCGACAGAAGTTTGCTCTCTACTGACAATGTGAATGGTTTAAAAGGCTACACTCAACCAAGAAAGACTATAGAAGGTTGTATTTTCCCTATGCTTGAGGCTGAGATGAAACTTTGGGAATTAAAGAATAGGAAACGGGAGCAGATTATTTCAAAGCAAAAATATCGCCTGAAGAAGCCGATAACATGTCTACAGGAGTATCCCTTCATGTCTCAAAATTTACTGGTACATGAGCAAGCTATCAAACCTATACTATTGAAGTCTCTGAGAAAGCTAAAAGACTACGAGCACGTCCGAGTTCTACAGCTCAAAAAACAATTCCTAGAACTTGACGATAAGTGGAATAAACAGTGCAAGAAGTTGGAGGACATAAGCAAAGAACTCCGCAAAGATGAGCTTGATGCTAGCGAAGACCCAGATAAGGACGAAGAAGCTCAAAAATTGCGGAAGAAGGAAGCTGACGAACAGCAAAGTCGTGCTACTAGTAGAAGAAGAAATCGTGCAGATTTCGTAGACGATACTGAGATTGAAAATGTTTTACTTCAAATTGACCCCGATTACAAGCATCACCAGTTAGCTGCAACCATCCCTCCAATGATTATCAATCCAGTAGAGAAGTTTGCCGTAAAGTATAAAGATGTTAATAATCTGGTGACAGATAAAGACTCATGGGCCTTACGTGTTCTCAGGGATGGGATTGATACGTTTTCACAAACCGAGCATGATATGTTTGTCGAAGGTTACCTCACATATCCTAAACGATTTGGTAAGATTTCACAATACATGGGTGGTTTGAGGAAACCCCAGGAATGTGTTTTACACTATTATAAGACCAAAAAAGATACGAATTACAAACAGTTGCTCATTGACAAGAATAAAAGGCGCAAAATCAATGCAGTTCGCCGTCGGAAAGAAAAAGAGAGGGAGAAAGACAACTCCAGAGCTTCTGTTGACGAAAGTGGTCAAGAATTTACGGAGCTGACCGAAACCAACAAATCTTCTCTCAGCGAAAAGGAAAAAACGGTCGACGAAACAGAAGACGAAGATTTGGATCAGAAAGAACTTACGAATGACATAGAAATATCTTCACCCAAAGACGTCCCTGAAGCGCCAGCTGAGGTAGAAGATTTCAACCCAGTAAAAGAAGAAGCGCAGGAAAATGTTCATCCTACAAATCCCAATGTATATACGGTGTCTTCGGCGGTTGAAGATGAATTAAACTCGAAAAAGCGGAAAATTCAGCAACTGGAAGAGGTGACAAACGAGCTTCCAAACTTGCAACCGATAGCACCTGCTTTCATCAACGAAGATAAAGAAGCCACTGATGTGGAAGAAAACAAGAGCACTCCGAAATATGACGAGATTGATAAAACTCAGCAATCAAAGAAAAGGTCGAAGCACAATGACGGATATCATAAGTCCAGTTATTGGAGCGTCAAAGAAACAAATATGTTTCCTGAGTTACTCAAAGAGTTTGGTACTCAATGGGCGTTGATTTCGGAAAGACTTGGCACAAAGTCGACTACAATGGTAAGAAACTACTTTCAGCGTAACGCAGAGCAAATGGGCTGGCAATCACTTGTGGACAACTCAAGTCCAAGCGTCGAGAATAACAAGGAGCCGCTTGAACAAAAGCAAATTTCTACTGCCGGTGTGAATGACGTACCCCAGCAACAGAGTCCTTCGGTCAGCATTTTCAACCCAGCGGCGAGAACTTCCGTAACACCCATGCAAGCGCACTCGGAGCCGAATGCGCCAGTAGACAATTTCTCTCAACAATCAACGCCCCAAGGATTACCACCGCCACGCTTGCCTTCCATAAATTTCGGGACGCATGCCACTCAAAAAGAAAAGAAGCCTATACTCACCTCTGAACTGCCATCAGGAAGCTTAAGTGCGGGACCCGAATCAGGGCCTTCCGTGCATTTTGCGCCAGGTGTTACCGGAAACTCTACAGGTCGCTCATCTTCAACCTCTTCGCAAGCTGATTTAGGTAGTCGGAGATCTTCGATAAAAAGTTTGCTCAACAATGATACCTCGGACTGCAAGCAGGGTCCTGGGATTCATAATGCGGTTGATCTTCCCCGTATAAGTCCCTCCGCTGGAACGAATAGTAGCGCGCCTGTTATAGTTCAGGAGTTGCAATCTTCAACTTTCACCGCTGCGGCCCCTGAGCCTATGCCACGTTCAAGTTTCCCCCCACGGCAGCCTCCATTTCTATCTTCCATTTTGAATGTGGTACCTTCTCCGGCGTTGCACCTTCCTTCATTACCACTACAAAATACGGTCAACGTTCAAAACTCGAATCCAGCCGTTGCACAGCCAGTCTTCCCGCCAATTGCCAAGGCGTCGCCTGCCACCACAAACCCAGTCCGACCACCCGAATTCAATTTCGCTAATGACCCTCTTGCAGCTCTCGCAGCTGTAGCCTCTGCCCCTGAAGCTCTGGCATCGCTCATACCGCAGGACGGCGGAGCGTCCAATTCTGGACCTGGATCCTCAAATCAACGTTAATGAGGAACAGTCTACTCATGCTCTGTTAATCTAATGATTTCTACATAATTAAAATTGTAGCTGTATTATCAATTATATCCATCAAATAGAGAAAGGAAGTTCTCGGTGATGAGCTGTGGGCCATCTTAGGACAGTCAGTTTTCCTTTACAACGTAGGAGCCCAAATGGCTTTTTTCCAGGTATGAGTCGCGTCACTCCCGCTAATTTGTCGAGACAGATCACAGGTAATGTTAAAATCCAATAATTAAAGACTCTTACATCAATACTAAATATAGCTTTCTTCTTACAGAGTTCATGAGTGACAAATCTACATAAGTAAGTGAATTAAAGAACTGTTGAGTCAGTAGTTTCCGCGCTGAAATGAATGATGAATATTTCTTAAGTTTTTAGTATAAAACTGGGTTGGTAATGTGAAGACCTATTTGAAAAATAGTATCAAGCAAATTGATGACTAGTAACAAGGAAAGTCATGCCCGGCAACCAAATTGCGACGTATGTGGTCAAGAAACAAGACACACAGAAATGTGAAGTTAGCAGCGGCCTTAATCCTATTATTGGTTTCAAGAAAGTAGCTGACACTCGCACAGCAGGAATAAAACAACTTTAAAAAATTCACAGGAGCAAACAAAAGCCCTTCCAAATAAGTTTCAAGACAATATAGGCATCCACCTGGTATTCTAGAGTGTCCAAGTCTTTCTTGTTTTTTTGGATATGAAGTTTCACCTAAAGAACGCTACGCACAAGGCCGAAAGACCAACTTTTCGAGGGATTGAGCGAGCATATTCTTAATTGAAGATACAGGTTATCACCAGTAAGCTCCAATCGATACTAGAGGTCCTTTACGGCGCACATACTTGGTTTTCGTATTTAGTGTCAGTTTAGGTTGCGCGATATCTCCTCATAAATTTCTTCCACAGTAGTATTTAATACTTCTCATCATGTTTATAGATCCAAAGAAGGGCCATTGAAGGATTTGCAAGATGTTGTCTATTGTTCAGGCACAAGTGGCTACGATTCTAAACAAGTATCCATGTTTGGCGGAATTCTATCCAACTTTAGACCGCCCTTTTTTCAATATCTCACTTTGGGAAAACTTCGATCGTGCTGTAGCCAATGCGACGAAAGGCCACTTCATTCCCAGTGAATTTCAATTTACGCCTGGCGAGCTACCTCTGAGTGAATTACCACAGGTTGTGGCAGCTATTACTACGTACTATGTGGTTGTTTTTGGAGGTAGATGGTTACTCCAAAAATCGCAGCCGTTGAAACTTAACTTTCTGTTCCAGCTGCACAATTTGTTTTTGACTTCGCTGTCTTTGACATTGCTGGTGCTTATGGTCGAACAATTGGTGCCTCTGATTGCACGCAATGGATTGTACTTTGCCATTTGCAACTTGGGAGCTTGGACCCAACCCATGGTGACCCTCTACTACATGAACTACATTACAAAGTACATTGAGTTCATCGATACCTTGTTTCTAGTGCTCAAGCACAAAAATCTAAGGTTTTTGCATACTTACCATCATGGTGCCACGGCGCTACTGTGCTACACTCAACTGGTTGGTACCACCGCTATTTCCTGGGTTCCCATTTCCCTTAACCTGGGTGTGCACGTTGTAATGTACTGGTATTACTTCTTGGCTGCCAGAGGTATTAGAGTTTGGTGGAAGGAATGGGTCACTAGATTCCAAATCATCCAATTTATCCTGGACATTGGCTTCATCTACTTCGCAGTTTACCAAAAAGTGTCCCACTTGTATTTCCCAGAACTACCTCATTGCGGGGACTGTGTTGGCTCTACCACTGCTACTTTTTCGGGCTGTGCTATCATTTCCTCCTACCTTTTCTTGTTCGTGGCTTTCTACATTGAGGTTTACAGACGCAGAGGAACTAAAAAGTCTAGAATTGTGAAGCGTGTTCGTGGTGGTGTAGCTGCAAAGGTCAACGAGTATGTTAATGTTGACGTTGCTCATACTTCCACTCCTTCCCCTTCCCCTGCCCGTAAGTGAGAACTTCCATGAGGTTTTCTTACCGTAACGCCAAATCGCGTTCACTATTGTCATGGTGTGGCGATACGCAGCTGTTTTTGCATTTTGATGTATTATTTAAAATTTTGTCTATCCGTTTTCTACCTAAACTAAAAGCCTCAAGTTTTAGCGCTTAAATCAGACGCTCTCAACTTTGCGAGCTTTAATGAATCCCTTATCATATCTAGAGAAACCTGTGTACCTCCCCCAACTACTTTGAAGTGCTTCAGGTTCCCAGCCTTGTCAGAAACAGCCGATATAGTGGAAAATACAGAGGCCTCCTCTGCTTCTCCTTGAATATCTGCTAGAAGGACAGAACTTTTCGAGTCCACTTGCATATCTTCTTGTTCTCTTGGAAGCTGAGCTTCGGGGTCAAGGTCGATGACTGCAAAGTTGGAGGCGAACGCAATGTTTTGTTCATTTAAAATCAGGCGTTGAAATCTCATGGGATCGCAAATAATGTCAAATGTTTCTCTGATAGCAGCACTGCGCCCTCTCATCGTCACGGGTATTTTGAGATCTGCAGTACGTTCGTCGACAAAGGCGCGTGGAAGTTGTGTATTCTTTAGAGCGTAAACAAGTGAGTTCCAGCAGAGTTCGAAAAGGGGACCATCCCGACTGAAAACCTGTATTTTGGCATAAAGCACGTACGACCATTTTCTTCTGGGAGTGAAATTTCTTTCCAGCGGGCTTCCTTCTTCATCCGGGTATATTGTACTTGACACACCATCCGAATTTGTTGATCTGACACCTACCGCAACATCTAGAGCTTTTCTGGGAATGATTGCCGAATGCAGTACACAGTTGTACAGTCTTTGTGAGAGCGTCATCTCCTCGTCCGTTGGAGCGCCCACTCTCCCTCTTTCGACTTCCACCACGGGGTACACGCATCCGACTTGAGACAATCTATCATCAGAAGAGGCCTTTTCGGAAATTTCCACTTCTCCACTCGCAGCTGGCATGTTTTCTTCAACTACACCACCAGTTATTGAGGTGACCACTATGGTCTTACCACATTTAAGTACATTGGACCCCAATATGTTGTTCCCTCTTAGATTAAGGTCTACACCTGCTGCACATGAGAGACCACCATCGCTAACTTCCACATTACGAAACTCCTCAAACGCTCTTAAGCTTGGCCTCAACCCCAGAGAAAGATGTCTCTGCATTGACAGGTCGGGTGCAATTCGCGCCAGAACCTTGGGATGAAACGTTAACGGGTGTATCTCAACTTCATTTGACATCTTGATCCACTGATTCACACAGTACAAAACCCCTCAAATAGTGGCTATTCCTCGAGAACCTAATACAACAATAAGTATTTAACATCAACTCATCTCGTCGGTCGTTGAAAGTAAAATGTCAAAAAAACGGTGATGTCATTGTAAACGTGTTTTTTGATAAAGGGTCTTTTATTCTCGGAAGAGGATCAACTTCTGACCCTATTCTTAATCTAAACAAAATAGTCGATCGCTATATCTATTATATTCTATGAAGATTTTTGTTTGTGGTTCTTTGAACTATGATTTGGTCACATTTACGGACCGAGTTCCAAACGCGGGAGAAACTTTCAAGGCTGGAAAATTCGAAACACATGCTGGAGGCAAAGGCTTAAACCAATGTGTAGCGATCTCCAGGCTTCTAGACCCTAAGTTGAATGCAGATGTTACCATGATTGGACATGTAGGGGATGATTCGTTTGGTTCAACACTTTTGGATATTTTGAAGCAGAATAATATCCGCACTGATTTAGTAAAGACTTTGAGCGGCGTCAGTACGGGCGTAGCGACAATTCTCATAGAACAAAAATCTGGTCAGAATCGAATTTTGATTTCAGAAGGTGCTAATGGCTTTACAAAATACCAAGAGTCCCAATTAGAGCAGCTGTTCCCAACTGTTAAGCCGGGGGAAGCCTCTAACTACGTTGTATTCCAGAACGAAATTCCTGGCACCATACCAATCATGAACTGGATTAAGAAAAATAGAGAAGGATACGTGATAACATATAATCCCTCCCCCTTTTGTGAAATACCAAAAGAAAGCTGGGGATTAGCAGATCTTTTGATCGTTAACGAGATCGAGGCACTCCAGGTTTTGGACGCAAGCCTAGGAAGCGAAGAGGCATCAGTTTTCAAGAAGCATACTGAAAATGATATGATAGAAGGATACAAAGTAGTGGCAAAATCATTGCAAAAACTTTTGAACGATGGTGGATATGGAAGTTCTGTAGTGATTACTTTGGGCGCAGAGGGCTCTTTGTTTATTGCCAAAGATTCAACTGAACCTGAACTCGTTGAGGCTTTCAAGGTAAAGAAAGTGGTGGATACTACTGGTGCAGGTGATACATTTCTTGGAGGAGTTGTGTCACAGCTTTGTAGGGGTAGCAAACTTCGAGATGCAGTAGTCTTCGCTACTAAAGCTAGCTCCCTGAGTATTCAGCGGAGTGGTGCAGCAGAGAGTATTCCCTCGTTTTCTGAACTAAATAATTGACTTTGGCATCTGATTAAAATACAATCTAGTTCATGGTAGATTACGAATTAGTGAGTTTAAGATAATTATAATATAGGGGAAGAAGGTGCCCCAGAAGAGACTTTATTCGACATCACGCTGTCGCTGCAGTCTGAAGTTTCAGACCCAGAAGTCGAGGAGTTGAGATTGTACGGACTAGGTAAAGCACTGATGTAGTTCTTGTGCAGCAATCGCAGCTTTCTTCTACTTGCATTCTCTTCCGAATCCACGTCAGCAGGGGAACTACCCACCTCTAGACTTGCTACATTGTAGATTGAGGCGTCTGAAGTTGTTTGTTTAACTTTTTCATGCCAGTTTTCCAATGTGCAGTCTTCTTCGGAATCGGAGCAATTCTCTTTAAAGAATTCATTTTGGGCTTCATTAAAATCTTTGATTCGAAGTTGATGCTGCTGGCGTGATGACACAAGCAGTTTTTTCAGCTCAGGGGTTCCAACGTCTTCCCCTTCGATGCGGCGTCGATAAAATAACAGGTAGGCAGCGCCAGATATAGCGCGCTCGGCCTCAGTTTCGCTTACTCGTGAGTCATCAAAGTAATACCACTTACCATCCATGAAATTTTTGACATAAGCCGTATAATGACCACCGCCAAGACCGCCATAATGATTATCAACAGCTATGAGATCATACATGCTGTTCTGGTTGGGATCGTGACACACTAGATGTTCCGACATGTCAAGACCTGTTATCGGGAAATCGACAACGTCACTAATCTTGTCACTGAAAGAGTGTCGATTTTCAAACCTCTTGAGATGAATAGTAAGAATGTCAGGAGTGTTCCAGAGCTGAATTTGTTTTGTGGCTTGCCTATGTTCCTTACAATTAGGACAGTACCATGAATCAGCGGCTCCCAGGACTTCAGATTTGGAGAATAGCTCAAGGCAATCCGTTAGGGAGATGTGACCTTTCTCCTGCTCGCTTCTATGCTTCTGTGCTTCTTCCAAAGCCATGTTCCGCAGCTTTGCAGGTTTACTCCAGAATATTTCTCGTTCATCAGAAAATACTACGGATGCTGATTCCTCGATCCACTCACATACAATTGCTTCAGACATGCGAATAATGCTATGTCCTGAATCACCGCTATGGTTTGCTTGGTCCAGTGGGATAGCATCTTCATGCTCAGGCAAGGCAACAGAGTCAACTGTGTTATCGATATCAACGTCCATGTCTGAAACGCTTCCTTCTCTACTCTTTTCGCTTCCTTCAGCTGCAGAAGTTTCTTGGACAGTTTCTTCACTGGGTGCATTAAGATCGTCAAGGTCCTCGCTTCTTGGAGTACTAGTCAGGTCGTAATATGCATAAATGTCTTGAGAAATGGGATGAAGGCGGGTCATTAAATTGAAAGCTGTGTTCAGCGGAGTGCGGTAGTCCGGTGTCCAAACTGTGTGTTCTTCACTTACATTTTTTTGCAAATGAGAGCCGCCGGCGCCGCATTCCAGTACTTTAATGGAGAAGAATTGTTCGTTAGGAACTTCCGGGTTACTGTTTTTGACGTCAGTTTGATACTCTGATAAGTCAGCGTTTTGGTGCTTTTCCTTAAGTAAGGCAAAAGAATCAAGTTCAGGCTCAGCTTCCCTGGAGACCAAAGGGAAATCCACAAATCCACCACTTAAATGTACATAGGATTTTTCCAACTGCTTTCGTATAGCGCCATAACATCTGAGATCATCTTCTGAGAGAGCAATAAAAAATGGGAATCCAAACAAAGTGGCGTTCCTCATGCCCTCTTCGTATTTTGTATTCAGCACAGGAACCAGAAGATCATTTTTTCCACGAGGAACCTCATAGAAAACAACTTGATCAGTTTCAGAAATTAGCTCATCCACTGGAAGGTATCTGGAATCGGAATTTTCAGATTCATAATTGTTGTAAAAAGTATGATTGAAAATTTCAGTGCCTATGAGGTCGTCGGCGCTCATATTCGCAGTCTTGGCAACGTAGTTTTTTAAATCTGTGTATGTAGAACCCTTGGGTAGTTCCACATCAAGGATGCATGGCGGAGAGCTTTGAGGAAAAATCCTTACCTTTGCACTCCAAAAGCTTTCGACAGGCAAAGGCAACGTCAGATCACTAAAAGGATCGAATGTAACGGAAACTCTATCGCATGCCGGGCATGTGAGCGTTGATTTGTAAAGACCGACGAAGAGGTCGACAATAACAGATTCATTTCTGAGCTTGTGTTTTTCCCATGTCAAACTTGCAAGGTTACGAATAACATCAATATCATTGACATCATCTGATGACGCTAGTTCGGGCTTCTCAACGAAAGGCTTTTTCATGATTCTGTTCAGGTCCTCATGCAAACCGTCGAGAAGAAATGCTAACAGTTCCTGAGAATCTTGTTGCAAGAACCCAGCAAACATACCATTATGATGACCGATGATTGACTTGAAAGCCCTGGGCGAAAATGCCTGTAACGCCGATGCTTTGTCATCAAACAACGATTTGACTAAAGCTGCAAACGCTTGAGCAATTTGGCCTTGATAGCCCAGAGGATTACTTGTGTTGATGTCTTGCTCGAATCCACCGTAAAGAAAATAGTCTCTGAGTTCCGGTATATGCACGAGACATTGGAGGGCCGAGTTCATATAGCAACTATTACCCAAGTTAGACAACCCCACAATTCCACTTGGAGGGCTGAGCTTGTTGTAGTAGTAGTAGTTTGACAGCCAGTGTTGATCCTTCTCAACCCCCTTGAATTCTATGACTAAGTCCACGATTGGAGAGCGCATGTCCTTTATTAAGCAGTCGAAGATGTTTGGACGTAATCTGTTTTTAATTGGAAATTCTGCGAATATGATTGGGCTCAGCCTATAGCGTGTTGATAATGGAGACTTATCGGTGGCACTATCACGGTCTTTAACGTGCCAAATCCTGAACTTGTGCTGCTCTAGGTCAAACGTAGACTCATATGCGTCGAACACCTCTAAGCAGCGCCGCATGACCATCTTTATGGAACTCAATCTAGACATTGTAAAATAGAGTGGCTTCTTGCCGTCTGTGTAATATCTGTTCTCATCATCTGAGCCATTCTTGAGTAGGTGTACACGAAATTGACATCTGTTATACTCAGTTGTTAATTGATTATTCTCATCCCTAATGAGAACCGACTCAATTGTTTTCGATTGCGGAGCAAGGCCATACCATGCGAGTAGCTTTTCAAATACAGCTCCAGGAACTGACAAGTATGGATGCTTGCTGTAGTTTTCCAAGATGAAGTTGTCAAAATCGATGCAGATTGAAGCGGTGTCAATGGGACCAATATCCGATGTACTGACAATGTTTTCATCCCAGAACTTATTGAACCACGCTGATGGTATAATAAATACTCGATCTCCCTCCTTACTATTCAATTGTGCTTCTGTATATATTTTTGACAGGACTTCACGTTGCTCAACAAGCGAAAGGGCTATACCACGTTCTGGCTCCTCATTGCCTGGTAGCGTCTCATTTTCTTGCGTGCTCGATTCAGTGCTCGATTCACCTACCACAGGTTGATTGTCGCACGGCATCCAGCTCTGTATAAGTCTTGGTTGCGCCTAGGATTATTGTTCTTAAACCTTGAATCGCGTACTTTGTCATGCTGTAAATATCTTAGCACTGTTGACGAAAAATACCGTAGCGCTGATCTATTTGAAGTTCTAAAAGTGACGCCCTGAACAATATGGCCACAGGTACCCGCCAACTCTGCTAGGACCGAAAGAGGCACTCACAGATTGTTTATAAGTTTTACAATTACGACTGAACCTGTGGTTCAGGCTTGGTAATCAGTCTTTCGTGCGTCTTTCAAGACTATGGCAATAGGGCTGATCTCAAGATTCCAGGTCAGGTTCTTGGAAACTTCTTTTCATTTAATAAACTATCTGTCGGTGACGTTAATACTTCGCGATTTTGATGCACTAAGACGCAACTGGATAAGCTCTTACTTGGCAAATGCCAAAACTTAAGGTTAAATTCATATCAACCCCGCGCTTTCTCTCAATTTTTCTATCTACTTGTTTGTTTGAGGGGAAACATCCTGCAGTAGTTATTACAACTTTACTTAGTGTCTTTTTTTTTTGTTACCAGGGCAAGGCGCTGGAATGCAGGAGTGAATAGGTTTTATGGCGTGCAAAAATATATCATGGACTTAGACACCCTTCAAAACGGAGTTCATTATACCGAAACCAAGTGTGATTACGCATAAAAATGCTAAGAAGGAGGCAGGCACACCTCTCGTGATGAAAGTATTGACTGTCAAATATCGGTTGCCGACCTCATCAGTCATGGAGATGGCCGTGACGTTTGGAAAGCCGGAAGAAGCCAGCCCCATACCACAGGATGACAGCAAAGTGCATCCAAACACCAGGATGGGAGCAGATTTCGCACCTGGAAGCTTTTCTCCAACTTCTTTCATCAATGGAATAATAATGATTGCGGAGACAGTGTGAGAAACAAATGTGCCGACAACAAGCATCACAATACCAAAAATAATCAATACTGCATACAGAGGGAAGTCCATTACTCTCCTCTGTAGGGCACCTGCAATAGTTGTTAACAGACCGGAGGATGAAACAGCGCCACCAAGGGCAATACCTCCCATAGCTAAGATCACAATCGACCATGGGAAGTTATTGATATCCTGAGTACTTAATAGCCCGGTACCGAAAAATAACACCAAAGGAATGACGGCAATTTGACCCGAGGAGCCAAAAACGTCTTGAATTTGGGTCAAGACGCACCACAGCAAAATAGTCCCAAGAGTTACAACGATAACGTAGTATTGTTTCAAAGTGAATTTTTCTTTAATGGGAGTGTATTTCTTAAGCTTTGTGTCGCCAATCTTGAACGTAAAGATCAAAAGTAGCCAAATGGTCAGCATAGATAAAATACCGGTAGGCAATGCAATGGCGAAGAACTGGCCCCATCCCACGCCGAATGGTTTCAAGTAATCCATGGCAATGATGTTTTGAGGGGAAGCGATTGGTGATGACATACCGCCAACATTGGCAGCTAGCGCAACGCCTAGAATGATTGACTTGGCGAAAGGAGCTTCGAAATCCAATGCTTTGAGTACGGGCTGTACGAGCGAATACGTTAAAACAGGGGCGGCAACATTAGAAATCCACAACGACAAAAAGAAACATACGCTCATGGTCATTAGTAGTACGTTTCTTGGCTTGGTTCCAGCTAGAGTAAGCAGGTACGACGCCAAGACTCTGGCGACATTGTACTTGGACAAAGCTGCTGCTAATGTGAAACCAGCAAGAAGAACCATAATGGTAGACGACCACATTTTACTCAAAATTTGAGAAGAAGCGTCAGAAGCACTCAAAACTTTGCCCTCAGAATTTTTTAGGACACGGAATAGGACCACGAGTAAAGGAACCAACAAAGCGGTGACAAAAAGTGGCAACGCTTCTGAAGCCCAAAGAAACGCAACGCAGGCTACGAGGGCCATACAGCGGTGCTGAGCTTCGTCATTGAAAGTTGGCACCGCTAGCAATATAATGGTAGCAGCTATAATGATGTAAATTTTCAGTGCTTTCAAAGTGAAGAAGAGCTGTGGGATTTTTACGGTGATCCAACTGAAATAACGGCATCTGATGGGCCATGGCAAATTCCAAGTACGATATTCTAAAAGTGTATTGTTTTCCAGTTCGCTGATGTCACCATTGGCGTTGGGTCTTCCCGCGGATGAGATGGTATTATTGTGAGATTCGAGCCCCAATAAATCTTTCCAAACCGTATTTCTTTCCCACACGATGTAGTCACGCAAATACGACCTCAGCTCTTCTTTACAAGTGACGAGATCTGCGTTTGTCATTCCTGCGTAGAATTCGATGATCTTGGCGATCTTGGCATCCAGTGCCACGAAAGTATGAGGTTGGAACACATACGTCGTATTAAAAAATTCGCCCGATTCAATAAGGTCCCTTCTAATGTTGCAGTCCAACGTCTTGTCGAATTTTTTCGTAATTTTCAAAAACCCAATGCGGTTAAGTTCAATGAACGACTTGAGCTGTGCAAGGTCAACGTAAAGATCAACTAGATTTTTCTTGACAATAGCCTTCTTTTGGCTGTTTACATTAAAGTCGGAATAGGTGAGCAGCGCCGTATTTTCCCGGGTGTGCTCGTCAAGCTCTTCTTCTTCTTCCTCTTCTTCTTCCTCCTCTTCATCTTCGCCGTTCTCACGGGTGGTGCGCCTCGATAGCACCGATTCACGACGGCGTGGCCGGTGCTCATGAGGGGCCCCCGTCTCCAAAGAGCCCTGGTCGGTCAGTGCATCCGAGTGTAACGCGCCGATTTTTTGCAGGTCGAGCTCCAGGGCGCGGAACCTCCCGTAAAGCTGCGCCTCAAGTTTTTGGTAAAAGTCGTCTATCTTGGTGCGCTCGTCGCCCAACTTGCTAAGAAAGATGTCCTGTGGGTTAAAAAGGGTGCGGTCGCTGGACAGCGAGGAGCGCCGGTCGAAATCCACAAGTGCGTGCAGCTTATTGTGCGAAGGCGAGCCGCGCTTGCGCGTGTCGCCCAGCTCGAACGTCTCGACATTAACATCCGGTTCCTCTGCTGCTCCTCCTGGCCCCGCTACCTTGTCCTTATCCTTACCACTACGTGAAAGTTGAAACTTGTTCTTGAGCTTGCGCAGTGCTTTCGACGATCCTTCCAACGAGCTCAGTCTTTCCGTATCTACTCGGCCGCCTTCATCCAGAACGTGCAGTTCCTGCGCCTGTAGTGAGTAAATTAGCTTCTTCAGCTGCGAGTAATTCAGATAATGCTCCTGCCATTCTGGTACTGCATTGTACTTCAGTGAGTGCGAGAACTTCATAACTGCAGAAAACCCCGCTTGTTCTTGGCAAACTGTTTGAGCTGTTACGAATGGGACTGGGCCGAAACTAAGCACTGATTTCTTAGCATTTGCAATTTAAATGATGAGAGCCCGTGCACTCTACCAAAATGAATATTTTAACAAGAAACTCCGGGTAAACACAAAGAAACGGAAAAGATAGTTCCTTACAATTGCCGACGAAACTGACGTCCTAGAAAACACCGTGATCAGCAGGCCATATCGGAACGGGTCGGTTCTTTTTTTTTTTTTTTTTTTTTTTTTTTCCCTTTCTCCACGACCCTTTTTTTTTTTTTTTTTTTTTTTTTTTCCCATTTTCATTCCACGTTAGTTCAATCGCGGGTACATGGGCTAATATAAATAAATGAGCTCCACGTGGGAGAAGCGAATGCTGTCTGGGCGCAGAGAAGAGCGTGGGTCGAGGAAATGTAAAGTGCACCACATAGCTGAGAGAGGAAAGCCAGGTTCTTGGCGGAGTGCCAAGCGCTTGGGTTTTTTTTTTCGCCTTTGCGAAGAAGTTGGGTATCTCTGGGCATTGTCATATTTTTGGATTTGGCAGATAAATGTTGAATTGCTTTTTAAGGGGGGAGGGATGGTGTGCAATCTCGACAATTCAGGGTCTTAGATCTTGTTGGACGAAACATGGGGGTGGTGGGGTGGTTGTTTCGTATATTGTGATGTGGTTTGTGTATCTGGGGGGTTAGGAAAATTTGCCGAATGGAGGTTTTTGTGGCAGGTAAAAATAGCCGCCGAGGTTCGCGTCAAGAGTTGGTGGAGGAAAGAACGGAGAAAAAAAAGCGGGTAGTTTCATTCAGGTGGATGTGGTAAAGGTGATTGATTTTATTGGGAAGCGCAGCGTGGATCTTGAGCGGGGTAGAAGATTTTAGAGTTGCGCGGAGTACAATAGTTTTCGGGAGTTTTTGGGGCAAAGGCGTGTCAATTCTCTACCAGTGGTTTGGTGTATTATACTCTTGTTTACATCCGGGAGGTCTTTGGGTGTTTTTGGAACTGGCAGATCGGTTGAAACTATGTTTCAGCTTGAGTTTTCGCAGTTGACCTTCCTTTGCCCTTTTTCTTGTAATGTGTAGGAGATATTAAGGAACTAGGAACCTATACTTTTCATAATCCTGGAGTCATTTAATACGGATGTGGTTGGGAGATTATAAGACCCATACTATAGAGTGTCAGGGCTGGTACTATCTATCCATAAGCAGTCTCGAAGAGTATTGGAGCTTTAATCTGTCATATCTAGAACGCATTTTGATGTGTGTTAGTAGGAATTGCAGGATGACACGCTAGTACGAAGTGATCTGTAACTTGTCCATGTACAGAGGTAAATGACAAGCGGAGTGAGGTAAGATGTGTGTGCGACTATGGACAATGCCTTAATATCACTGAGACTGACTCTTGACCTTGAAGTTGTATTAATACCGCTGATTTGATCGAGGAACAAGGTTTTATTTTGGACTAAAAAAGTCACGGAGATACTACTACATCCATCATCTACATACGAAACAGCTTGAGTCACCATGGAAAACATAGCTACTGGAATCAACAAGCTTCCCATTGAAGACTCAGACTCGCCTCAATAAGAGGACCTTCCTTCCTACTGGTGAAAATCTACCCAGAAGATACATCCAGTCTCTCACTTACCTCCATAAGACCAAACAGTAACCATATCAGTCTCTGCTTTTTCCCAATTTGAACATCCAAGACTCGCCTGATTGAATTGTACCTTTTCGGAGATATATATCCTGATTCAAGAAGTCCATGACCACACCCTGTATACTATACGCTGGCTCCTTAACTGGCGAATATGAAATCCACTCTTCCAACAAGCTTTACCATGTTTACCTTCCACACCTTCAAGGCTTCTTACCGACAGCTGCTAAAGGAGTACCTCAGTAACTTCTAACTCTCGAACCGCTCTCTTGTCCCTTCGTCTGACTAGGACTCTCCAGACATGTGCTTTGCTGCAGCTCTCTATACTCCCTCTACCTTTTATACTATCAATAACAGCTTCTATGGCCAAGTTGGTAAGGCGCCACACTAGTAATGTGGAGATCATCGGTTCAAATCCGATTGGAAGCATATTATTTTTTAGATCTACTTTTTCTATTCAGGGTCCCTAATTCCATTGGAATATTTTGATTTTTTTTTTTTTCAACTTGAAAAATTTTGGATTATATTCAGTCATCGTATCATATATGATCAAAGAGAACCGTAGATCGTCAAATCCTAGTTCTGGCTCTCGTTAGGCCAACATCTTGTTACTTTCCTCATGCTATCCGGAAGAACAATTTCTAGAAGACGTTTGGCGACTCACGTCGCCAAGAACTTGACGCAAGTTCCTAAAGAATTCCAGTCACGTGTTCCGCCATATGCTAAGCTCATCGCGAACCTAGACAAGGTCAGAGCCATCACCAACAATACACCTCTGACACTGGCGGAAAAGATCCTGTACTCGCATCTCTGCGATCCCGAGGAATCCATAACCTCGTCCAACCTACAAGATATCCGTGGTATCGAGTACCTCAAACTGAATCCAGACCGTGTTGCCATGCAAGATGCCTCTGCTCAGATGGCTCTACTGCAGTTCATGACCACTGGATTAGCTGAAACTGCGGTTCCTGCCTCTATTCACTGTGACCACTTGATTGTCGGTAAGGACGGTGAAGCTGAGGATCTGCCGTCGTCGATCGCTACCAACAAAGAGGTGTTCGACTTCCTGCAGAGTTGTGCTGACAAGTACGGTATCCAATTCTGGGGTCCAGGCTCTGGTATCATCCATCAGATTGTTCTCGAGAACTTCTCTGCCCCAGGTCTTATGATGCTGGGAACCGACTCCCACACGCCCAACGCTGGTGGTCTGGGCGCAATTGCCATCGGTGTTGGCGGTGCTGACGCTGTCGATGCCCTAACAGGCACTCCATGGGAATTGAAGGCTCCTAAGATTTTGGGTGTCAAGCTGACCGGCCGCATGCAAGGCTGGACCTCGCCTAAAGACGTCATCACCAAACTTGCTGGAATTTTGACGGTCAGAGGTGGCACAGGTTACATCGTAGAATACTTTGGTGACGGTGTTGAATCCCTTTCTTGCACTGGTATGGCAACAATCTGTAATATGGGTGCTGAAATCGGTGCCACTACCTCCACTTTCCCATACCAGCAAGCTCATAGCCGTTATCTGAAAGCCACTGGTAGAGCCGTGCTGGCTGATGCTGCCGACGCTGCTCTGGGCAACTACAACTTTTTGAAGGCCGACCAAGGAGCCCAATACGATAAGGTGATAGAGATCAATCTAAATGAGCTTGAGCCACATGTCAATGGACCTTTTACGCCCGATCTGTCTACACCTATCTCTGAATTCGGATCCAAAACTGCCAAAGAAAACTGGCCCCAAAAGATCTCCGCTGGTCTGATTGGTTCTTGTACCAACTCATCTTACCAGGATATGACCCGTGCTGCTGAATTGGTCAAACAAGCTTCGCAGGCGGGCTTGAAGCCTCGTATTCCATTTTTTGTCACCCCCGGCTCTGAGCAAATCAGAGCTACAATGGAGAGAGATGGTTTAATCAAAACCTTCAAGGACAACGGTGCCATCGTCTTGGCTAACGCGTGCGGACCATGTATCGGCCAGTGGGACAGACAAGATGTGCCTAAAACTTCCAGCGAGACCAATGCCATTTTCACTTCCTTCAACCGTAACTTCAGAGCTAGAAATGACGGTAACAGAAACACCATGAACTTTCTAACATCACCTGAAATGGTCACGGCCATGATTTACTCCGGAGATGCTAACTTCAACCCACTCCAAGACTCTATCAAGAAACAAGACGGCAGTGAATTTAAGTTCACCGCGCCACAAGGTTCAGAACTGCCTTCAGCTGGCTACATCCCAGGCAGAATGGAATACTACCCCCCAACCGATCCTTCCGCTGATCCTTCTGTTGAGGTTAAAGTTTCGCCAACCTCAGACCGTCTGCAACTACTGGAGCCTTTCAAACCTTGGGACGGAAAGGAGTTGAAAACCAATGTGCTATTGAAGGTTGAAGGCAAGTGTACCACTGATCATATTTCAGCAGCTGGTGTTTGGTTGAAGTACAAGGGTCATTTAGAGAACATATCCTACAACACTTTGATTGGTGCTCAGAATAAGGAAACAGGGGAAGTCAATAAGGCCTATGATTTTGATGGTACTGCGTACGGTATTCCCGAACTCATGATGAAATGGAAGACGGAGGGAAGACCTTGGACTGTTGTCGCTGAGCACAACTACGGTGAAGGATCGGCTAGAGAGCATGCAGCCCTTTCTCCTAAATTCTTGGGAGGCCAAATCCTACTCGTTAAATCTTTTGCTAGAATTCACGAGACGAACTTGAAGAAGCAGGGTGTCTTGCCTTTGACGTTCGCCGAAGAATCAGACTATGATCGCATTTCTTCCGGCGATGTGTTGGAGACAGTCGGACTCGTAGACTTGATCGCGAAAGAGGGTGCAAACGGTGGTGAACTGGACGTCAAGATCACAAAGCCATCTGGTGAGTCTTTTATCATTAAAGCGAAGCACACAATGTCGAAGGACCAAGTGGAATTCTTCAAAGCTGGATCAGCCATCAACTATATTGGCGAAGCCCGCCGTTCCTAACACCTCTAGAAGGTGATGTAAAGTACTAAGAGTTGCAATGCATAGTGCTTGTAAGTCGAATATTTATAGACTTAATATAAGGTCAATTTTGTCATGCCCAGGATAAACTAATTGTCATTTCGAGAAGCTAATTCTAAGCTCAACTTGTAGCCCCTGTCACTGTCTCCTTTATAAAGTGTGTTCACTCTCCAAAATTCATACAAAATGAACTCTTGTAGTAGGGGAACTGGTTTAATCCTGGTTGTGTCTATGTTAGCATTCCCTGCAAAGTTGAAGATTGAGTCCCTCTTGCTTCCTAAGAAGTTGGGTTTTTCTTCCATTTCGTATGGTACCTGAAAGTACTGCATCAAGGCGATAATCTTCGTGGTCCTAAAAAACTTGTCAATATTGATTAGTTTGTTTGGGCGAAAAGAAGAGGGATCACGAAAGTCATGTATACCTTCATGAATAAAAGTAAGATCCTGTAGAAACAATGCGAAGAATGGAACTATTGGGATTGGAGATCTGTTACCGCCGCTTTCTGGAATTGAAAAGCCCGTGGCGAGTTCACGCAACTTGAGTCGATATATGCTGTAGTTTTTATCAGGGTGGATAATTTTGGACAGATATTTGTACAGCTCAAGATATTTTTCGCTTATGTTTTCCCATACAAGCTCCACACGGCTCAGAATATGACTTTGTAGTGCCGTCATTATCGTAGCAACAGTATTGAAATTTCTGAAATACAGGGCCGATAGTGCAATATTCAACCAGGCAGTTAGTCTGCTGGCTCGCACTTTGAGCGTTAGCTTGGATGCCACTATCGACTCGATGACATAATTTGACAAGAGATTAGCAAAATCAATTATTCTCTCGACGTCCGGCGAAGCTGATAGGTGCTTCTTTTTGGGTATGAAGTTTTGGTTCATCAGTTCACCAGGCCCAACTGCGAGGTATAATGTCGACTCAATGAGAGAAAGCTGTTTTGCCACCTCAAGCGGATTCAGTTCGACGAGGTTAAGATCATTATGAACAAGGTCTCGGAAAGAATTATTCGTACTGGCCGATTTCACTAGAATCGACCAGTTCTTTAACATAGCCTCTGGTGTAAAAGTATCAATAGTTCTGTCTGTATTCAAAGTAAGACAGGGAAGACGTGTGGTTTCCATGATAGAGTGGTACATCTTAACAATCCTCTCAAGATCATTGACGTTTCTTCGGCTCAACAAAGATGAGGTTCCGACATTAAGAAGGGGAAGCGGAATAGATATCGAGTTGGTTTGAGCTGAAGGCAATTTCGTTAGCTCATAGTTCTCAATTATGCCCTCATCTACCGATATTATTGTGGAACGCTTACTGGACGTTGAAGACTCAATTGATATCATGGAATTCCTGCTGGGAATGACTAGTGGTTGTTGCAAAATCTGGTCTTTTAAAGAGTTGTCGCGGCCCTTTGGGTGGAAGAGATTAGTAGCAAGCTTCGCTGTTATCTCAATTAGATTGCGCGCCTCGATTGGCAAGTAAATCGAAATACCCTCGTTGATGAAATTTGCAATAGTTGCTAGTGCATGGTAATCGTGGCTATAATCCCAGTAGCTTTCCATCCAGGTCTGAAATATTTTGCATACCATACGGCGTCTGTTTTTTAATCTTGAAGATCGAGAGGAGTACTGCCCATTATTTAGCCCCCGCTCATATTCTAATGACTTATCGTTGACATCAAATCTAGCAACCAGCTCTTCTATCAAATCTTCAGGGCTTGAAAAGGATCGGAAGCTGGATAAAAATGTAGCAATCAAAAAATCATTTGGTGGCTCAAGTTCGTCAGTGAGAAGAAAAGCAAGAGCGCGATAGGAAGCGCCGACGAGTTTGCCTTCCTTATCATACTCAATCTCAGTCTGTATCTTGTTTCTATTATTAATAACATCTCTGTGATTGTCGATATTAAGTTTACTGACTTCAATGTCGTCCTCCTTAATTCCATACTTGTCAATTACGGTATCCTCGACAAACGGCGCATTATCGGGGCCCATATCGTGTAGGAATTGTGATCCCAAAGTAGTAAGACTCGCACCTTCGCCGCCGGATCTTATTGTAGAATATCTGTATATTTTTTTTGAGTAAGGATGGCTGGTTGTGGGTTTTTTTTTCTCTGGTAATTGCAGTTGCGCCGCATCAATCGGTATTCTTTTAGTCAGTCCAGCGGAACATTTCCTGATAAAATCTGTTGGAGTTATCTTGGCCGCTTCGAAGTCCGGATAAGACCTGTCGTCTCCGAGGCGAAAATCTCCAATAATGGACAAGTACCTGTTGCACTCCTGAATGGAATTGCCGATGAGTCCCGTCATTTTTGCAGTTATGATAATCAAATGTTTCCCCTCGTCAGTGTATGCATATTCTTCATCTTTGATAACAAACTCTTTGTTGTTCTGAATTCTCGAATCAGCCTCTTCATTCATAGTTTGCGTCACGAAGACCTTTATGCATGAAACAAGTTCCGAAACTAAGGATAAGAGTGGGTCAAGACTTTGATCTAGCCCTGTTTCGTGGCTACGCATATGTGGAAATTTGGCCTGCATGATTGAAGAACAGGATTTGCTGATGTAGAGTAACTCTCTCAGAAGAACGATTACTTGGTGAACGATTGATTCCAACACTTCACAGCCAGCAGGGTTATGTTCAATCATATCCAATCTCCCTATGATCAACCCAACATAAGAGAATAGCAGCTCGTGAACTTCGTTGAGCCTTTCAACCGCCCACGGCACTTCACTCAGCGACGCAAGCCCCTGAGCTGTGGTAGTAGCGCGCCGCACACGATGTGGGAAGCGCTTTTCCTTGTCATACTCGTGGGAGTCGCTTGGTGGCTCGACAAGACCAAACTCCTTTTCTTTGTCAAAGGTCTGCTTCTCAAAATTCCAAGTGTTGTAAAAGGTGTATCCCCGTCTAAGCACTTGAAAAACAAGATTCTCTAGGATTTTTAATTTGTTTGAATCAGTCGTGTACTTGTAGGAATCTGCCTTTATCATCAAATTATACCAGTCTGCGAGTAGAAGCTTCCTAGCTCTTTTTACGATTGGCCTACTACGAACTAATTCGTTAGATCTCGATACACAATCCGTAGCTTCCAGAAGGTACTTCACTCCATCTCTAATGCCGTTGATATAGTCCAAGGAGAAGCTCATGCCTGAGCCTGCAGGCAACTGATAGTCTTGAGGGTGTAAGATGAATTTAGCAGATGATGAAAAAAGTTTCGTAAGAGGCACTCTTGAGTCAAAGTTTGGATTTTGGCCTTCTTTTAAATCTTTTTTAGCCTTCACTGTGTCCGAAAAGTAGTTAAAAGGTACCCAACCTCTCTTTTGGTTTCTGATCAAGGTGACCTCACCCCATCCTGATTCGTCGACAGTATGTACAAATGCAACGTCATGTTTCTCGAAAGAAAGGCAAATCTCTATATCTTCTTTATTCTTGAGAGATTGAGAATTGAAAGAATGGATGGCAATAATAAAGAGGTAAGCTAGATTGTTACCGTCTAAATCCAATTCAGAACTTCTTTTGAAAGTGTGTTTTCTGTCGAGGGATGTATCGTAAAAACTACTTCCTTGAAGATCTCTCATATAAGTATTATCATGCGAGCCTGTGGAGTCTGCAAAACCGTTGCCATCTGAATTACTGTGACTTAATAGTTCTGCAGTAGTATTCCCTTCATCCGGCAGCTCAATTGGTTGCTTGGTGTATGCTTCGAGGATACTTTTCCTCTCAAGTTTCCTGGATCCTTTATCTGGGGATTGATGCGACGATGAAGTTGGTTCAAGTGTAGAGAGCCGTTTTAGTGCATCATTTCTTGCCGTGTGATCAGGTTCGGGTTCTGTTCGCTCTTTGATGGAGGAATCGGTAACAGGAAAGGTTGATATTCCTAGTCCTTTTTGCGCTCCGTCAAAACTGTGCTCGACGAAGTTGAAACTATCACGAGATCGATTCTCTTCCAGGTTATTTGAGCCATATTCGTCGAAATGGGGGGTTTCAGCGTCGAATTTTGCAGTTGGCCCCACAATTGGAGTCAAATCGTCGCTAAAATTTGATGATTGGCTACCAATGTTTTGTTGCTCCGATGGTGCCGGATGAAGCGAGTTTTGCTCAAAGGAGTTTGCAGTTGTGAAGGAAAACCCCGACTCGGAGGTGACTATTGAAGTTGAAGACCGATAAAAGTTTTGATTCGTCGCGGCTGCGCCCTCTCTCGCGTCAGATGCAAGTTCTGTGGGATTCCGAAGGTCAAGAGGCGTCGTTGGGGTTAGATCGTAAATTGATGAGGTCCTGAATGGTCTGCGTTCCTGGCTTTCATCGTGTGTTTCGTTATAGAGGCTCATGTGTCCTTAGAAGACGCGATGCTGCAATTTTACCAATGGTTTCGACAGCTTGACTAATGAACGTCGCTCTGAATTTATAGCCCTTAACAAAAACCAGTCTTAGAAACCAATTGGATTCAAGTTTGGCGTTCAATAGAACTGTGTAGCCTAAAAAAGTGCCTGACAGTGATTCTGTCAGTTATTACCGTCGAGTGTTGTCTGGATCGATTTCATGTTCATTCTTTCAAAATATAAACATCATCTTTTACGAGTGAATCATATACGCTTTGCCAATTAAATCAAAGATGTGAGAGCATGAGGGTTAGTTTGACATAGCTTAACCTTTTTCATGTATCTGAGACTCTATTGGAATTGTCCTGAGATGACAATGACTAGTTGGAGAGGTAAAGCCCTCTAAGCTTTTCTGGTAGGCCAGAAAACCGTTAGTAAGGCTTGCATCGTGTCTTTTTTTCAAACCGAAAGTACTCAGAGATTTACAGATTGCAATGCACAAGATATGTCAGTTGGCACAGTTGGCACAGAAGACCCCTCTTCGGGGTATTGATGATGGGCAAAGGAGTTGAAAAAAAATCAGGTAATCTTGCAGTAATCACACAACAATTAGATTTTGATGGGGCAATTCCAGAGCCCGATGAATGCACTAATAGCAGTCGGCAGAGCGCCATCATTGGTTCCTGCGCATATCTTCCATGACTCTGTAACCAACGAGTCTTTCTTCGTAGAGAGCAGCAAGCCGACTCACTTTGTTTTCGGCTTTGAGATCTGAATACGATGTGCTGGAGAAACGACTTGTATCCGAGCTAGTTGCTTGCTTCTTTTTTCTGAGCTCCTTATCAAGACTCTGGATCTTCTGGTTGTTATCCAGCAGGAGATTAGATACGCTTTGTTCCAATTTCAAGACATTGTCTGTCGGTTTTGGCTTGAAGGTGACAGCTTCTTCAGGGACAAGTTGACACTGGGGTTTCGTGCTTGAGTCGCCACCGCTAGATACATTGATGGAAGAATCGCTAGCATGCCGTAGATGTGGCGTTGTTGTGAAAGAAAGGGATGAAGTTGTTTGCGCTCCTGTCGTCGAATAAAGCCCTGTGACGGGAGGCTGTGGAGAAACAGACGTATCTTTCAAATCTTTTTGTATTTTAGAACTCCTCGCGGGCGACCTCGAGGAGCGAGAATCTGAATCTTTTCCTCTGCTAGGACTCCGCGTAGGTGATATGGAGTGGCGAGAATCTAGGCTGAAGTCAGATCCAGAAACTTGTAACTGCCGTGACGATGAGATTTGTCCGCGGGCGCCAGCGTTCGCGAAAGATGCATTTACAGAGGTTTCTTGATGTCTTCTTTCTGGTAGGGCGGGGGGCGTTTTAGAGGTATCTTTACTCCTAGTAGGGCTACTAGACGCGGTTCCAGCCTTGCTTGGGCTATTTTTGCGCGGTGGTGGAATCAGGGGAGCTTCTTTTGCAAACCGAGGAGTACGACAACTGCTGGGGGTAGCCAAAGAACCTCTGCGCTCAATTTCAGCTTGCAAGTCCTTAAAATGAAAGAGTATATTCGTCGTGTATCGATTCCCAATTGCGAGTCTGTCGGATGCCTTCAACGAAACTTTTTCCTTGCACAGTGTTGAGGTCAGGCATTTGCTTAAACTCTTATAATCATGTAATGTCATATCGCTGTTTTCAAGCAATTTCAAGAACAGATGAAAGATATAAGTTGTGAGGTCGTAGTAACCATTGTACATCATCATACTGACAAAAGTATTGTAGGTGTACTCGAATGAATCGTTAATGGGCAGTGGGATGAGGTCAATTGGGAGAATAGGCTTGGACTTCCCCTTGATGAAATGCAGAAATACGGTTGCTAATGCATAAATGTCCCATTGAGATAGGTCGACGTAGTTGTTTCTGGCAATTACCCCCATGAGTATATTCACTTTTTGGTAGTTTCCTGGTCGTTGAAACACAAGCTCTTTTTTGGGAGCTTCGATTTGAAGCCGCTTGAAAATCTTATCAAATACCAGCTGTCTGTATTGCCTGTTGGCCAAGGAAGACCTTTCCCCTGTTGAAGTTTCAGGAGTAATAATGTTTTCGTCGAACTGATAGTCATAAAGGTAAACATTTAGCGAGATTCGTAGACGGGTGATGTCTACGTACTCTGAAAGCTCTGAGAGGTTAGCAACGTGATTTATTACGCTGTCGGCTTTGTTGCGGTTCTTGAAGAGGTTGATGCTGAGCGCATTTGTCAATACCTGGTACACAGTTCGCACGAAGAACGATTCATGCACGACGAACATTTTCTGCAGTTTAGCTCGCGTACTTTTGGGTATCTTAGAGTACATCTTGACGCCGTAGATCCAACTAACGTTGTTTTGGGTGAAGCCGGAGCTGAAGACAACTAGTGAAAATGGCGTCGTAGGCAGTTTCGCCACAAGTTTATCCATCAGTGCATCGATAAGTAAATCGTAAACATCACGTCGCTCTAGCTCATCTACTGACGGCAGATACGTGGAGTCGAAGACATATATCGGACTCCCGGTTTCTGGATCTCTAGCATAAGACTGGAAGAAAATGTTGTCTAAGTGAACTTCAATTGTGGATTCCATTCCTCATAGCAGCCTCAAAGCGGCGCAATTCTCAGATTTATTGAGATTTTAGATAAAACAAAGCAAATCGTGACAAAATCAACGAAGGAAGCGAAGGCTCACTGCTAGAATATTCGATATATTCAAGCTCATGCAATTGAAGGACTGAAAAAAAACGTAAATATTGTATTGTTGTGACGATCTTTGTAAAGAAAAAGTGACAAAAAAGAAGAAACTCCTCATAGGGGGCTCGAACCCCTGACATTTCGGTTCCTTGCAAGCGGTGCTTAAAAGCCGAACGCTCTACCAACTGAGCTAACAAGGACGAGTTTCCAACAAGGCTCAATAATAATAGAAGATATCGTTTTACAGGATCATAGGATGAAACTAAAATGAAGAATATATCACGAATGAGGGAGGGTTCAGCCCATCTCTTGCAGTGCATGCCCCAAGACATTTTAAGCTAGCCATCGTTTCGGGTTACCATGTTTCAATTTATCAGCGTATCTTTTTGTTAGAGGGCTTACTCTTCTTAAACTTGAAAATAGACTCTTCAAATTTGATTCGCATGTTGCTAAAATTGTGATCATAACATGCTATGAATTACTCCTCAGTCAATAACACATTATCCGGGTTGAGTTCTATGTAAGAGTGAATTAGCTCAGTATAAATTTGGTGTCAACGTTTATTCCATCTCATAAATGAATCTGGGTTAACAAAAACTTGAGCTTGTTCTACATTTCTATCTATTTATTGTTCGCATCATAAAAAGAGTGTGTTAAAAAGTCTCAGCATCACGAATTTCCTCACATACCTCGGTTTGCCTTATCAAGTGTTTTTTCCCCGATGATATTATCATAAGTCTGACGTTCAATAGAATATTGAAGAAGAGATTAACCTTGTTAGTGACTCTTTAGAAGCTGCGAAGAAGGAGGCTTGCAAAGACGCTAGCAGTAGAAGCGGGAAATGTATACCACAATTCTCAAGACCAGTTTGATATCGAGATAACATTATACTGTAGCTTTGTTGCGTGGATTCACTTCTTTTCAAATCAGAAACGTTTCTAATGTTAGAATAACCTAAATCTGATGTTTTTGACCTCAGCATCCTAACTGATTTGAGAGGTTTTTGTACCATGCAAGAATTCTTTGACTTGATAGTGTGCTCAGGGCATTGCCGTTAAATTTGAATGCCAGTATTGGATGAAGTGTGGCTGACTAGTTAATTTCTGTGTCAGCATATTCAACAATTAAAATGTTCTTGGGGGCTCGTTTCATTGCGATCCTCAATTCCTATACGTAAAGGATGAAACGATCAGTGTGCGCATTATTACTAGTATGAGATTTGGGTTCGAGTGAGAAAAAAGAGTTGAAGTTGTCTTTCATTTCTTCGGTCCGAGAAAAGATTTGGTGTTTTTGTTCTCGTGAAGCATGAATAAACGGAATCCTCTATGACCTGAGAGCTTCTTAAACCTGAGCTCCTTTTATTTTAAACATATTTTGATGACTGTAAGCAGGCTGTAAGCAGACGTGTGGCCCACTGAAGTGGCATTTGCACCGACTCTCTCCACTAGCCATCAGGCACATTATGGAATAAAAGTTGCCATCCTAATCGTCCTTAGCTTAAGTCCTTTGTCTCTTCTCTGCCGGTGGGTGTGTGGTTTTGGAAAGCCGTTTTATGTTTTGATGGACGCTCTCTAGAGTGAGATTTGTGATATTATTTTTTGACTCGTATTCTTCCCTTTCTCGTGAATAATTCGGATCACTCAGTAGTACTTGAATATGTCTATCGAAGTTATCCTCTGGAATCATTCTATGTGTTATAGGACATTCCACCAGCTTGGTTGCACCGGAAGTATCTCGTGGTTGATTCCTCTGCTTCAATCTAGTTTCACCTGCAGCGCGTATCTTTATCTTGCTTTTTCTCTTGAGCTTCGACTGCTCACCATCCCTTTCATTCACATTAGGTTGATTCTGTGGTAATGAAGATAAGGCCACCTTTCCGGCAAAGGTTTTAATCTGCGCTTTTTGAAGGGACCTTAAGTGAAGGTCTTCAAAACTTAAAGGTGGTGCAAACTCGCTATTTTCATCATCTGTAAAGTCGATGGACCCAATAAGCTCGAAGTTTTCCCAATCATAAGCCGAGAATTTGAGCTTAAACCTGTCGTGATTCTTTTTCTGTTCAACTTGCAATTTCTGAGAGTACTCTTCATATTCGGCCCTTTGAAAGCTCCTTTTCAAAACAGTAAATTTATGATATTTCCCCAAATCTATCAGTTTTCCAAAGTCCTTCAGCGCTACCTGTTTGTACTGATTTATAAAAGTTGTAAATGTGTCATTCAAAGGGTGGTTGGGATCCAGAAAGGTAAGTGTTGGATTATCTCCGCATTTCTCTCTGAGCGTCTCCATATAGTTGTACTGCTCATTCACGACGCAATACAAAGCTGTAGTTTTGATAATCTCCAAATCTCGTTTTGGTACGTTGCGATCGAATGTACTGAAAACAAAAGGATATGGGTTTGATGGACGTGATCTCGTTTCTGTTTGTTTTATGGCAGTCATGCTTCCAGAGAGTGCCTTCCCCTTTTGGACCAAATGAACATAGTAGGCATTAAACTCATTTGATGCATTAATGAAAGGGAACTTATCTTCGTCAAGCTTACTCTCGGAAGCGGGTCCATTTTTCACCACGAAATCTGCGGTTTTCTGTATTATTTCCTTCAGTTCGGACTCGCTGGGGATTATGCCATCTGTTGTATCCTGACGCTCAACCCCTCTATCTTCTTCCGACATTCGTTGCAGCCTTCAACTTCACAACTTGTTATCGAAACTCATAACGAAATTTTTAGTGAACATAGTTTAGCTCTCAACAATGAAAAAGGGAAGACATAGATAGGGGGGCATTGCTATATTTCTACAAGGTTAGGATCAAATATGGAGGATCTGCTGAAAGTGACTAACATAGTTAATGGAATTGCCAACAATCTAAACACTAGGGACTACTTGCGCTTTCAGCAGCTTAACAGATCAGTATATTTCAATCACTTACATGGTTCCCGTGATCTTGACTTCTGGTGCAAGAAACTTGAGCGTATGGGCTTAAAAAGGTCTGGAAATGCCGATTATCAACTTCCTGACCTCCATCTTGTCGATTGCCTTGATATTTTTGAGAAAATAAAGACGTTTACGCCATCCACGGCACGAAAGATCTTCACCCGATTTTATGAATTATATCAGGGTTTAGTTGACAAGCTATATTACAATGATCTTAAGAACTTGTTTCCGCCTCAATATTCGGACCCTCTACCACAAGCCAGGATTATTATGAACCTAGCCAAGTATATGAAAGGAGACATGAACGACTACCCTTACTATCGGGAGGTTTTGAAGGATTGGGGACTTCTCAAAGAGTTGTTCATCAGTACTGCTATCAAAGAGATGGACTTGAGCTTTGATAACCAAGACTATGACTCTGTCCAGGTTTTCGTTGAGGTGTTAATAATTTGCCGCGAAGAAACTACCGCTGTTGATCTTTTCAAATCCAAGAATGATTTTAGCGCAAACGTCACTCTACCTTCTAATCTTTTTTCCCCAGAAACCTATGAGTTAGACCATGAAAAGCTTGATCTGGCTCTCGAGCGTATAAAGGCGTTCTTTAATTCCAAAATAGACCTAGCTGATAAAGTTTTCGGTGACAAGTATCCTGTCATTCTTGGCTACTTGGAACCAATTATAGCCAACAATGTCACGGAATATTTTGGTTCTGAATTTGCCAGTACCTTAGCTCCTTCAGGTTCCTCTAAGTGTACAGTTGGCAATATGCCGCTTATATTCAAAGAGATCAATGAAAAAGTCATCAACAACTTAGTTGACAGTCAAAATGGGGGAATTCACTTCAAGCAGCTCATCAGCGAATTTTTCAATCTTTATCTAGAGCCCAAAGTGATGTGTTATCTCGACGTTAGGGTACAAAGCTTTGGACTAAAATTAGAAGAAACATTCGAGCGCTTTCGAGAGGAAACGACCTTGCACGAACAGAAGCAAAATGAAGAATTATACAATGTTCTTAGAGACAAAGTTTCTAAGGAGCAACTAATAGATCAAAAGAATAACTTTCTCACGTCTTTTACAAAGATATTCAAGATATCGAATAATAGCAAGAGTGAAGAAGAAGAACAACTAAAAATGGCATATAGTCTGAATGTCATGAACAAGAACCTTCAAAACATTCAGGTATCAGTGAGCTTAGATCTCTGCTATAAGGTTGTTCAGGATTGTAAATTATGCATCGAAGATATGCGTTCTTTTTTAGTTATCAAAAACATTGAGGATGTTGTTAAGTTGAGATGTCAAGAGGTTTTCAAGACTTTGGTTTTGAAACTTGCAGAAAATCACTTCAAGCCAGGATTTCAGAGGGCTATACAAGTTTTGGAACGATATGACCCTAACCAAATGAAAAATTTCCAAATTGAATTAGAGTCTCTGAGTACTCATGTCGAACCCTTGATAAAGTTCACGGAGCTCATCAATACCGGAGATATTGTCCTACAAATGATATCCATCTTTTACAAGAACGAGCTCATTGAGAGTGGTATCATGGATAAGAACAAGGACTTTTTAAATGACGTTGTTCAGGTCAAAAAAAACTTCGAAACAATGCTCGATGATTACGTTGCAAACGGTTTGAATATTGGCATAAACAAACTAATGGATGAAGTTCTGTTTGTGTTTAGTAGCCTACAACTTCCGGACGATTTCAACCCAGATCCTCATCAAGTACTCAAGAAGGAAATCAAACCGTCCAAGGCCGCTGTGAAAAATGTAGAATTGTTATCTAACCACTGCGTTCTATTAACGGGCGCCACAGATAAGGGCACTATCGATATATTTCAGCAGGAGGTAGGAGAACGATTTTTTGATGAGGTCGTCAAGAATATCAAGAAGAACTTAATATCAACTGATGGTGCAATCTTTTTAATTTGCGATTTAAACTATTATTACGACTTCATTGCAAACACTTTGAAGCAGAAAAACATTGTACCGCTTTTTGCGGGCCTAAAGGCGGCCGGACAACTATACCTTGTTTCCGGAAAGGACTCCAAAGAACTGGGGAAAATGATTTGTGACCTTGGCAGGTTCCAAGGAGTTTTCACGCAAGAGGAGATATTTGAACTCGTACAACGAAGGACGGACTGGGTGAAAGTAAGAAAAGATGTTGAAAAAGTCATGTACGGATTAGGGGTTAGCGATTGTATCATTATCTAAATAACTTTTATGACGATGTTTAACACTCTAGCGCATGTCCTGCACAAAGCTTGAGTAGAGAACCTTCACATGATTCACTGCAACGACATTGGATTGACTTGACGAGCTTGATTTGACTGTCATGTTCAGTGCTTCGTTGTAAATGTTACCTGCCAGCAACAATACCTCAAGTGTAGGCATTGCACGAATTAGATTCATTATTTTCAGGGATATTGTCAATTCAAGGCTTTTCTCATTATTCCTTATCGACAACTTGTTCAAGTTTGTGAAGCTGGGAGATGAAAGAAAAAATTTGAACCGCTCGCTCACGATAAAGCTATTGGAATAGGTTAAAGACAGCGATCTTAACGTGTCTTTCCCAAAACTTTCCAAATTAAACGGGTAACACCAACTACAATTATTGAGCTTCAAGGATTTGATCTTGATTTGTGGATTTGCAGTTTCTTCGAAATCTTCAAGGTGGAAATCGGAAAGTACCAGCTCTTCCAGCGCATTAAAATTCCTTATGTGTTCCAAGCTGAACACTGAAGAGCTTTTGACCGCCTTGAGGCACAGTTGTTTGAGATTCGGAGCATATTCACAGTATTTGAAAAAGTTGGTTGATCCTGAACTTAGCATACTGAGCCTTCTCAAATTTACCATGGAGTTTTTGGAGACATCCGTGTCGAACAAGACATGGAATGGAAACGTCCACTCATTTTTAGAGCAAAATGATGTTATTCGTATACCTTCTATAAGTTCCGGATGGCTGATTGGAGCACATACTATGTTTCCATGCTGCCAGGATTCCAACAATTCGTGCCATGAGCATTTAACTTGGTCAAAAATGTATGCTAACAAACGTGTCCTTACGCGCTTGTTGGTGGAAGCCACCGATATAAAATCGCAGCGTCTTAAAAGGCCTTTGAGTTGCATTATCAGTTCATGCGGACTCTCGTCCAAGAATTTCTCAAATGTCAGGCTTCGTACCGGCGTTTTTGACTTCAGCTTTTTATTCACATCGTTCACTGTGGTTGGTGTCAGGATTTCATTGGTACAGCTTCTTTTTCTTCGTATCATAACCATGTTGGCTGTTATCAATGGCCACCTTCTCGTCGGGTCGACTAATGATTGTACGAGTTGCTTCGCTATGGCCTGAATTCAACCCTTCTAGGTAGATGTGACTAATTGAATATGTCAACAGCTATAATCGGAGATCACCTTTCACGTTAATACTGGCAATAACGAATCGATGACTATCTGAAGGTTAATCTGATAGTATAGTTGGATCTGGTTTTCCTTGCGTCCTATTGAAGGTCCTTTCCAGCGTCACACCATCCCATCGTGATTATTGTTTCTGTTCATTGGCTTGAAAACTAGTGTAAAGTTTATATCAACCGTGTATTGTTTCTGATAATTGCAAAAACTCATTGAACTTCTCCATCTCTTCCTGTAGCCTTTGCTCATTGCCTTCACGCTCATAGTTCACAATACTAGAGACCCTTCCCGACGGCGTAAAGTTGGTTCCTGTTGAGGCTTCACAATCCTGATCCAAAAGAACGATATCGCAGTCCTGAAAGCAACTGAGAGACTTCCCAACTAATTTTCGTCCTCTAATATAGTTCACAACGCGGGAACCGTCTGTTTTCGACTCCTCCAAGTCTTCATCAAAATTTGTCGTTAGTTCTGCTGTTGGGCCCGCTACGCGAATTTTGCAAGGTACCAAGTGCATGGTGTACTCCGTGCCATCTTGTTCGGCAGAAATATCATGCAGCTGAAGCATTTCAGCGGACATCCTGCCTGTTTCTGTGGTCTTTTCTTTTCAATAATGTTAGATGATGATTAGATGCCCATTTTTTTTCAAATATAAAATTAATTGGCATAAGACGCATTAGCGAAACATCGACCTCAGGTTCTATCAATAATATCCAACATGGCGGCCCAAAATCCTTATTTACTTGGAAAGTAAGTATAATGAGCTACCTGTGTGAAGTTCAAGTATTAACACTGTTTTGCCTCAGATTTTTAGATCCCTTATTCGCACTCGCGGTAGGAACTTTGAGCTTTTACTCATATGAGCGAAAGGTTGGGAGACCTGCGGGTCACTCACTGAACGAATTGATTCAAAAGAGGTGGAATAGGTCAAGGTCGAACGAGCATCGATGAAATACAAAGCGAGTGGAACAAGTAGGTTTTCTGTGAACCACTTGAAGTAAAGAGTAACGCCCATTTCTGATGTGACTGTCAAGAAGCAAGAAGGCAAGAAGGCACAGCAATGCAGACATTAATATTGAGCACATAACCTTTAGATTGAAATTTTGGTATGCCAGGTTCCACCAATAAATTTAATTCATGCTCAAGACGAGTGTGGCTCGAATAAATCGGCTAAGGTGCACGACTAAACTTAAGATGTGGTTCTTACTGCTCGCAAGATTAAAAAACTCTGAAGAAGAAGACAATATTTGCCAGTGAACATCATCAAGCCGTCTCACATTACCGTCCCTCAAGACTTGAAGGTGTCTTTGAATTTATTTGAGCCCGAGACTTCAAGCGTTAGCCAATTGTAGATTCTGTATTCTAGCATCCTCACGTTTCGAGTTTCCTTTTCTTGATTGAAGTTCAGCGTGTCGTGGTATATCACCTTGTACTAGAAGTAGGGCAATATTTCGAAAGCTATTTAATGAATAGCGCACTTAATAACAACCATAGCTATAGTTGCTGCCCGTTCATAAGGTCTTGTGAGCCTTGAAGTCGAGGAACGATGACCTCTTTTCCACATGATCACATTGTTACCTTATTTCAGCAATCTCAGGCTAAAGATCAGCTTCTACTTACTTGGAGTTCTGACAAGTTTTCAGAGCTTAGAGGCTCTAAAGACATCGCATCTGCAGCAATTGTCTTGAAGCAAGTAAATGACCTAGTATCATTTATAAGTGAAAAGGAAGAGAACGACGTGAATATCTCCTTGACTCTTGCTGAACGCATCGCGCATTTGTATGTGCTCTGTCTGGAAATTTCCAAAGTTGATACGCCTAATGTGGTTTATGACTCCTCGCTGTTTCTTTGCAATGTACTTTGTGAAGAACAGCCACTCCACACTGAGTCTGGGTCGAAAAAGAAGGCCAAGAAGAAGTCGTACTTGTTTTCATCAGTCAAATTCGTTAGTGCTGTTGCTCTTAAACAAATTTCGACTCTTTATACCGACGAAGTCCATTCTCTGCTGCCTTCTGTTCTAGCAGACGTCTTAAAAAACATCAAAAAGACTCTCGAAAAGGAGAAGTATATGCATGCAGGCTTTTTGGTATGTTTAATGGACCTTGTTGTTGGTATTTTAAAAAGTAGCCAAAGTTTGGAGCCTACAACCTTGACGAAATACCAAAAGCTTTTCAAGACAATTCTTCAGGAGATTCCAGGCGATATGCAGAAGTATCCTACTGATTTTGTTAATGGTGTCATTCTTGCATATGGTCAGTTTTTCAGGTATGAGCATGTTCTTGCTGGTCTATCTTCTGACAGCAGCCTCGAGTATCTTAAATCGAAACTCATCGACAACAATTATATGATATATGGCTTCCTCCAGGACGGCACACGTTTAGCGGCATGTACATGTCTTGCTGAAATATTATTTGATTGGACTTCTGAGAAGAAGTTGCTTAGTCTGCATGATGCGCTAGGTTTTATTGCAGAAGTTTTCTTAAATTCAGAGTCTCGCTCTGTAAAAACTGCCTGTTTTGAAACCTTGTCTTATTTCATTGGCTTGGGTCTGGCTACAGATGATGAATTTCTCGCAGGCGAGAATTACTTGAACATTCTCATGAAACTGGCCAGTCTTACTTTTAAAGAAGAGAATATGAAATTGCAGAAGCTTGACTGCATCACACGCTACTTAGAGTTTTTCGAGGACCTTCACGAAATCATCCTTCCGCATGTTAGTGAATCTTCGAAGGTCTTAATTCTGTTTGCTGTATTTGATTGTAACAAGGAGCGCATTCTGGATCTGTTGAAAGATAAAGAGGGTGAGATTGACTATTCCACTATTGTCTTTTTGCAACTAAGCAATATTCTAATGACCCAACTATCATCAATCTTTTCAACCAATAGTCGGAACTTGTCTAATATGAAGAAAAAATTGATTCTTTTGTCTACCAGTGGCAATTTTCAGATCAGGATTCATACTAGCCAATCTCTTAAGACCTTTTTGAAATACGCTCCTAGCCAATCTACAGATGTGATTGAGACCTCACTAGAAGCACTCTCGAAGGAATTATCATCAAGCCAGTCCTTTTCGTTCTCAAAGTGTCATGGTTATGCCTTCATTCTTGCCACTTTGATTGAAATTTCAAGTCCAGAATATGTTTCTAGCGAACTCATCATGCGAATAATGATATTTGCAACAACTCTACTGAAAGAGCATCCGTTTGGTAATAGTCTGGCTTCGTATTATAAGCAGCTGATATCTTGGATTTTACTATGCGGCTTAATGAATTATGATGATACCGACTTTTTGCGGATGCAGACCCCTCAACTATTTCTGTTTTGGAATGGCATTTTGACACATACGTTTAGCTACGGTGATGAAGATGAGTTGTACAAAAATGTTGAGTTAAGAAATCATGCACTCACTTGCCTCCTTTGCTACCTGGAGAGGGTAGAGATCGATTCAGAGATAGCTAAGCAAGTGTCTTTTATACTTACGAAATGCTCGAACTTTAGTAATTCCATTACTCTGAAAACTAAGGCAATCGACAATGTTCTCCTGCAAAACGAAAATAGGATATTGCAGGTCTACTTAAAAATCCATCATTTCGCCAAAGATGAGTTCAACAGTGCCATCCTAGTGTTGATAGTAAAAAATTTCGCAGACCCCAAACTGTCATCGGGGCACAATCAAGCAGCTGAAGACAAGTTCATTAGTAGAGAGATGCATTTCAATATGTCCATGGGATTTTCTGAACAAATTAGCTCGAAAAGTTTATTTCTGGATAACTCTGGATTCGCCTATGGTTTGTCAAGTAAGGTTGGCTGGAATTTTATTGACCCTCTGCGAATTGCTAACGGTCATAATTCTACGTTAAGATCCTTTGAACTTTGGGCTGGGGAGCGCAGCTTCTGGTATAGCATTTTTGAAAACCAAATCCATAAGCCCATAACTTCAGTACTTTCTTATGATAGTCTGGTCCTGTTGTATGGTAGTAAGGGATATTCGAGAAATGAGATGTTCTCTCCTAGGGTCACCACGTCAATCATCAACTCATCAGTTGAGGTCTTTTCTTACATTTTCCCATTCCTGAACGGTAAGGTACAGTATTCAGTATTGGAAAGCATGAACTCTTGCATTTTGTCAAAAAACACCGTAACTTTAAGGTCTATCGCTATTGGACTGAATTGCTTGGTCTCGATATATGGAGCTTTGTGTGTCGCCCAAGAAAATGGCTTAAGGTTAGAAGAATCTGTAGCCGACCTTTTATTGAAAACAGTGCATAACCTCCCTGTTGATAATGAGATCTTCACAGTGAGACTCAAAGCTGAATGTGTTGGGCTCATTTTATCTGCTGTTGCCCGCACTGAAAGTAGCTCGCCCTCAGAAGGAAAAGATTACGTCAACCAAACCTGCGACATTTTTTGGAAGAACATATATGATCACAATGACCCTTATTCCAGGGTCTTTAACGCTTTCAGTATCGCCTGCATTCATCGGTACAACCCTAAAGGTTTCAACCATCTGAAGATCCTTACTCTTCTTGAAACTTTAGTTTGTGATCCTCATCCTGTTGTTCACACTTGGACCTTGAAATCAATTTCAATTCTCATCGAAAACCTTCCTTCAATGGATATAGCTAACATCTCGAAGATGTTAATTTTGCTGAACTCGATTTCAACTGACGAAAAGTACGGAAGGAATAGCCGTTCGGTGTGGTCGTTCAATTATGGATGTTGCTACAATTCTCACCGTATTATTGGGAAAATTCTGCTACATCTTACACAGCTTCTAGGCCCTGAAGTTGAGGATCTTAACTCAGGTGCCTTAAATGCTTTTAAAAGCATGGTATTTATGCTGATGGATGGAAATGATACAGTGCAAAGCATATACGCGATTAAAATCACAAACACTTTGGCAGCATTTAAATTCGGCAGCATTTTTTTCACTGGCCGATGTGTTCCAATAGCTGCAACTTTCATTAAAGAAGCTCTGTATGTGAATTTGATTGGGCCCTCAGGCTATAAAAGTTCATCATATCGACCTTCTAATTCCGTGGCTCTCAAAGCCGGTTTTGAGCTGTTTAGGCAATATGTGAGATTGGAAATCTTTAAAACTCTGAATGACAGGCTAGAGGCTCTGAACTGGGCTTATCTTTCGTTGTTTCCAACATCTGTTTATGGAAATTGTTTTATCGAGGAATGGTTTGACCATTCATGCCATGATGACTTATGTTGGGTTGAAAGGTTGCAACAACTGTTCTTCATATCGAGGAACGACCTACTTTCAATAGTTACTGGAAAAAGTCATGCCCAATCTTTGCAGTCCTCGAATGCCGTACTTGAGGAAGCGAATTTGCCTGATACAAATGTGGAGGAGAGGTCGTTTACTGTTGAGTCTTCAGACAGTGTGAAGAATGACACACTTCCGTGGCAAACAAAGTTCTTATTACTGCGTCTTCTTAGGAAGCTACTTTTAGTAGGTGCTGAGGATGATAGAGTAAAAAGAGTCCTCTTTCAAAAGGTTCCAGATATGATCAGAATGAGTTTCAGTGCGTCTACAATCAACGTGCCTGAAATTAGGAAGGCGGGCATTGATGTTCTTGGTTTGATCATTGAACTTTTCGATGGCAAAGAGAATGGTCTAGAGAACGCATCACTTGCGGATGAAGATGCTCAGCTGGTAAGTGCTTTAATGCCAGCTTTCGGAGCTGATAGCTTCCCCACGCTTATCCCTACGGCTCTGAAAGTTTGTGCAATATATTTGTGTTCGTGTTGTGCGCCATTGAAAGAGGGTTCTAGAATAGTAAACTTATTAGTTTCTGCTCTCGCGGAGATAAGTGATAATTCAGATACGTGGGTCATTGGAGAGGTTCCTATTTGTACCAAGAGGGCAAAGATTGAGATCGCTTTATCTGTTTTAGATTCATGGGCATACTTGACAATAAATGCAGCTGGCAAAACGAAGGATAGTATCCATGGTATTGTAAAGCAGTATGTGAAGATGCTGGCACCACTCTGGATTATTCATTTGAGAGAATACGTGAGCTTACGCAATTCAAAGGAGAATGAAGTTCTTGGGAGTGCACTCAGCGGTCAAGATGAAAACTGGAGGTATGGAAAGTATGATAGCGTATGGATCAATTTTGCAAATGCTATAGGTTGTGTTCATGCGTTAGATAGCAGCATATTGGAGGACTGTTTGAAACAAGAAGACTTGCATAGTTTCGTTTTCGTTATCTTTGCGCAATGTCTGGAACAGTTAACTCTTAACTTTGATAGCCCTGGCATAAAAAGCGATACGCTAGTCGTTATGCATACAATTCTCTGTATCGAAGTTCCTTGTGACCCATTTTTTAATGATGGGCTCCAAAACGAAGTAGTTGAGATCTTCGAGAGGCTAGCGTTGTCTGGCAACCGGGAAGAAAAGTTTAAGCTTGTCGATGTGGTGGAAGCTTTGGTTTTATCGTATTTGAACCGTTACAAGGAAGAAGATGAGTTCCTTTTGGGTGCTGACACTGTTTATCATCTACTTAGGATCATTGTAATCCTTATATGTCCAATTTTGCCCTTCATCAAAACAGATGGTGGTGAGTTGATTAATGTGCCGGATGACGCGGATTTGAGACTTTTGAAAAAGTGTTTTACCTCCGCTGCGAAAGTCATAAACCAATTTCCTGGAGAATTTAGAATGGATCTCAACGCGTGCTTGTTATTCATCGTTGGCCGTATTTACGAGTGCGATGGTAGAAACACGGTAGTTCCTGCGGTTCTTCCTCTTCTTAAAACTATCTTGGGTTTAGAAAGCCCTAGTGATGGTGAAGTTGACTTAGTGGCTGTATTTTTCGAGGCAAGCAAATCACATATCTTTGGCGCGCTGTCTCAAGAAGTGGCTATAACTACAATTTCTTTACTAAACAACAGCAGGATGAATTGTATTTCAGATTGTGACGTGGAGCCTATTGTGAATCTATGTTATGGGGGGTTTAAGGAGGAACATTCTGTCGAAATTTCGTCGCGTTTTCTGGAGGATGTTATTAAAACTGTTGAAAATTCTATTGTGAATCGACGAATTGTCAGAACATTACTTTTGAAACTATCTGGGGAGTTAAAAAATGGTGAATGTCGTATCAATGTTAATGTTGTAATCAAATTATTGAAACTCTTTGCCACAACGTGCATAGATTCTAAGGTAATGAACTCACAAGCTGCTCTGGCAATATCATTAAATATCGTTCTTCGCACGTATCAGCGTTATTGTGAAAACAAATCTCTTTTCTTTGACACAGTCTCGGAACTAATTCATTTGGATGTCGAATGTGGTAAAAGGGTAGTTAATGAGAATCTCGAGGAAGAATTGAAATCATTATTTGTGGAACTACTTGACATGGGTAATTACTCTAACCCTGATCGTAATACGAAGCAAATAGAGTTGAAAAGTTTTACTTAGATTTAAGTGTTTTTTTTTTTTGGCTATGCCTTTATTTGTGAGAAAGCTGCACAGTTGTAGTAATTTTGTAAAAGTTGATCTATAATTTAAAAATACTGATTACCTGGTAGCATAGAAGGTTTGATGAGTTTGAAGTACATTGCAAGTGGAATTGTTGGTGCTGGTGTTGGAGGTGGTGCGATTGCATCTCTTTGGGGTTTACCTTTTGGAAGTGGTAAAAGTAAAGTGAACGAAGATTCGAGGTCTGATAACTCTGTCCCTGGGCAAACATCTGGAGGAAATATAGATGTTAGAGGTTCTAATGTCAATCCGTCAGGGTTCTTCCGTTATGGATTCCCTGGTCCGATACACGATCTGCACAATAGGAATGAATATATTTCTTGTTACGACCGGAAGACAAGAATTCCTTATTGGGTGGTGGAACATATAACGCCAGAATCGCTAAAGAACAAGAGTGGTGATAGAAAGAACTCATTCTTCAGGGAGGAAGAAAGCGTACCTGAAATTTTCAGAGCCCGTTTGAAAGATTATTTCCGTTCTGGGTATGATCGCGGCCACATGGCTCCTGCTGCGAATGCAAAATTCGATCAAAATGCAATGGACGAGACGTTTTTCTTGACTAACATTGCCCCTCAAGTTGGGGAGGGCTTTAATAGGGATTATTGGGCACACTTAGAGTATTTTTGCCGTCAATTGACTGAAAAGTACAAGAGCGTTCGGATTGTGACCGGGCCACTATTTCTTCCTAAGAAAGATCCTGTTGATGGAAAGTTTCGTATTAGTTACGAAGTAATTGGAAACCCTCCAACTGTTGCTGTTCCAACTCATTTTTACAAACTGATAGTTGCTGAATATCCTAATAAAGCTTCAACAAGCGACGCCCTTGCTGTTGCTGCCTTTGTTTTACCTAACGATAAAATATCTAATGACACAAAGTTAACTGACTTCGAGGTACCGGTTGATGCGCTATCGCGGAGCAGTGGACTACAATTTCTGCAGAAGGTACCTGTTGAAAAGGTCAAGCCTCTTTGCCAGGAAGTTGATTGCCATATAACTGTAAGGGATTTCACTAAAGCGCTACCTAAGGGTAACAATTACCCAAGTTTGCCTTCACCAAAGAAGTAATATAAAACAGATAATTATTGGCTACAACTGTGGTACTCAATTACTTGAGTATCTGTTTGAATGATCTGTAACCGTGCTCCTCAATGTTTTGTTCTAAGTCACCTCTGTTTTTGGGATGGCGCCTTCTGATTTGATGTTTTTTCATAGTATTCCAATCCAGTTCTATTTCTTCTGTTGTTACGCCATTTTTTATCATTTCGCTTATGCACCAAACAAATATATCCTTTCTACGGCAGTAATTAGCTTCATGTGCAATCGTTCGCAGTATTACCAGCTTATTGTTCGCTGTAAGCTTGAGTAATACACTTTTTGGATCTGGAGCGTTGAAAGGATCCGGTGTAATTTGCAAGTTGTGGTGTTTTAGTGAGTTGAGATAACAAAACTTAAGGAAGTCGACTGGTTGTTGTGATTGTTTGACTGTTCGTGATCTATCGTTGCTTGTAATTTGGATTGCAGTTGATCTCGACTTTGTTTTAGTGTTATATGTTGTTAGAGACCTTACGAATATTGCAGCTACAATATCCCAAAGTTTGGATTTATGCTCGGGATCGGCAATGCTGGCCTTGGCTAGAATATTCTGTGATAGGGCGCGGATATTGATAGTAGTAAAAGGTTTTTTGTTGACTGGGAAGTTGGCAAGGTGATGGACGATGGTTGCAATCGAAGGTAAGCAAGCCTTTCCCTTCATATTTTGGGTCATGATAATTGCTTTCGTAATATCTTTTTCTTTGCCAGATTTTAGTAAATGGTCGACAATACTTTGGTAGTCCGATGCTGTTAGGGATTTGTGAGTTGAGTTTATCTGTTTTAAAACCCTTTCTACACCGGTTGAGTCGCGAAATGTAAGGTGTAGACGTAGTAGTGCGGATAGTGTAAGTCTGGATGTAAATACGTAACGTTCAGTCTTTGGGTCATCATTGAGTGCCATTTGCTTCAAAATGTCACTTGCCAATTTGAGGTTTTTCGTAGAAGATGCAAAGGATATTACAGCATGGAGTAGGATTCCATTGTTGATGTAGTCTTCAGGATTCATTTTCTCTATCAAAGTCTTACATTTCGGACGGTATGCTCTTTGTTTTGTGAATATTCTGATTATCTTGTAGATTATGCGTGAGTCGTGTTTCATCAAAGTTGTGTAGTGGTCCTTTATTGATAACCAGTTGTACCAAACACCTGCGGGATTGTTTTTTGCGTAGTCCTGTGATATTAATTTATATGATGCATGGACTTGTGAATTTCGTATTGTGTTGTTTTGTTCGTGTTCTATACCTAGAGCAGTATCAAGAACTTTCTTGGTTATTGTTGTTTTATCTTGAAGAGACATTGCCTTATTGCAAATTTGCACTGCAGTTGTTTCGGTGATGTGAAAGTTTGGTTTATTTGTTCGTAGGAATTGAATTAGTTCCAAGAATTTTACAAGTTCTGTTCCCTTTTGATTTGGTGCAGAGAATGCAATGGCGGTCAACAGTTTTGTTGCAATACTGTAATCTGGGTCTTGATTTGTGGATTGGCGAAAATACCAAATGTAGATGTCTATTGCGTTGGTTAGGTCTTGAAACTCTATTGCTTCGAAAACCAAAAATTTCAGCAGGGAGATGCTATTATGTTTGGGTGAGACGTTGAAAAATGTTTCCCATGCTTTAGAAAGCTGGAGATCAACATCAGATGAATCCTTTGCTGCAAAACGTATAATTTCCCATCTAACGAATGATCGGTAGGTCCCGGAATTTTGGTAGACAAATGTTTTGTACTCTGGTATTTTAGCATCTGGATAACGAAAGAAGAAGGCGCTAGGTTGAGATCCCTCTACGAAAGTACTGTTAGTCTTTGCTTGTTTCCAGTATTCACGTATCTCTTTGTTTAACTTTGCCAATGGAATCTGATCGTAACATTCCAATGTTGTTCGCAGTTTTGCAGTAGGATCATTTGTACTTGGTATAGTTGTTGTTTGAGTATGAATTAGTGAAAAGGCCCTTGTTAGTCGAGGTAATGCCTTTTGTATTATCCTCAGACGGTCCATGATATCTATTAGTTGGGGTTTTCGTATAGTAGAGCGTATATTTTTTATTGAAATTAAATCGAGTTGATGACTCTAGTTGGGATGATTTGAATAAAACAGATATAAGTTGAGGTAGTCTCGAACTCACATAATTTCGAGGTTCTTTGTTTTCTCTTGAGGAGTCGTGTTATATATAGGTATTGCTTGAAATTTTTGTGCTTCGCAGCCTGAACATTCCTTAGATGCTATGCATTTGATAAGGCAGTAGTAACACATAATTGTTGCACAGCAAGAGGTTTTGTATGGAATAGTAGGAATTTCATTGCACTGAGGACAGTTTCTGATCTGAATGGTTTGTTTTTGGTGTTTGGTTTGACCGCTTTGTCTTTTGGTCAAGAATTTTAGAAGCGATGATCCTATGATGTGGGTATTAAGAAGTTGAAGGAGAGCGTTGTAAAGTAATTGAGTATTTTGGAATTCAATACTTGCGTTTACTGAGTTCTGATAGAAATCAGAGTTTGTATAAGGTATCGCCTGTATGCGTAGTAGTTTGTGGAGAAGTGACAAAAATGGGGGGTTATTGCCCGATATAAGCTTTAAAAATGTCGTTAAGGACCAAACTGTGGCAATCTTGTGAAGGAGATTGTACACTTTAAGGAAGCTCGCGCCTGAGTTGTAGACGTATGTCTGGAATTTTTGTAGAAGGAAGGGGCTCAGTACGTTCGCAATGAAAAGGGTACGTTTTGTTGTTTTGTAACATGTTCCTGTGAGTGATGAACCGTATGTCAAGGTGTTTATGTTGTCCGAGGTAGTGGATAGGTAAAAAGTAAGTGCGCTAAGTAGAAATCGAATTTCGGAGGTATGGGAAGAGGGCTTTAATTTGGTTGATAACAGACTCCACAATTGGTCATCCAAGTCAATATCCAGTTTGTTGCCATCTACTTGATTCACAACCATTTCCCTATCACTCAAAGGATGTTGGCTGACGGGAGATGTAGTTTTAGTCGTTTGTGGTTTATTAATTTATGGGTAAGGGTACTTCCGTATTATTTATGTTATTGATACTTAATTAGATTTTCAGAATGATGGTGTTTGGAAACGATGTGGTTTTTTTGATGACTTTAAAAAGTCATTGGAAGGCGAAGGATTCGTAGAGAGGTTGGACGATGATTGATATGAAACCGTGGAGTTTTTGTTAGTTTGATACATGATATTGATTAGGTTGTTAAGCGGTTAACTGACATCGTTTCCATGATCACGTGATATATCCCGACATCGGGTATTGAATTTATAGATTTGAAATAACTTAAAAGAAGTTGCAAGTTTGTTATAATACAGACATTTGGACGATCATATTGGTTGAAAGGTATGCCATGGTCGATGAATGATGGTAGATGAACAAAAAAAGTGTTCGAATAAGAAAGCTCTACGTTCCTGCGTGAGGTGTCGGAAAAATAAAATAAAGTGCGATTTACAAGAAACACGTCCTGACTGTTGTACGCCGTGTAAGAAGAAAGGCCATGAGTGCTACGTTGATTTTGTTGTGCCGCATCAAAGGTCCCAGGAACTTTTAAATTTGTACCAGACGGTTTCTGAAGTTAAAGGCACTATTGGTAGGCTTGGTATAAAGTATGACAAACTGGGGGAGAAAAGTTTAAAGGTTCTAGACTTGGATTCCTCGGAGGTGACGGGTAGTATGCACAGCAAAGTGCTGAAGCTCGGTGATGATGAATTCATATTCTTTACAATGGAAAGTGATCGGCTGTGTGTTAACGGGTTGTCTATTTCCCGTTCTCAGCTCGATATTGCGTTTGGGGAGTTTAGGGGTTTGGTAGAAAATATGCTCGAATTGTATGGTCGGTGGGAGGCTGAGAGTAATTCTGTATCGGAAGGTGTAATTGATGAAAGTGTTGGAAAATATAGCTGTGAAAAGTTGTTTACGTCCGGCCAATTGCCCTTTCTGTTGTGTATCGTCAACTTTTACTTTGAAACCCCTGGGCTGAATTATGGACTGTTATTTGACCGTGTTCTGGATGACTATTGCACGATGGCATTGGAAGACGATGATAGCGGTATCAGCTTTGATCGTAAAACCTTGGCGAAAGTTATTACCGGTACCACTGGAGCCGAGAGTGCGCCGCATTTTAATGGGGAATTGTTTGTTAAAAAAATGACGTTGTATTTGTTTTACCATATTGTGATGTATGGGACAGAACGTTATCTTGGCGCTTTTCTCAACAAGTATATCAAGACTCTGGAAAACGTAAGGAAGAAAGTTAATATTGAAAAGAACTGGGAGGTAAAATGGGTGAATTTTTATGTCAAGATTTTCGATGTTATGGACAATGCGAAGGAACCTCTTGATTTGAGTGGTGAAAAGGAAGCGTTTTTGAGATTATTAGGTCATGATTCCAAAGTTGTGTACGGAGAAGAAATTGATGAAACGTTCGCAGAAGATTTGGTGCAATGTTATGAAGATATTGAACCGTTTTTGATCCCGTGTTCCATGCGTGCACCGTTTTTCAATGTGTTTCTCGCTCAATATATCACGATGAACTATTTTCTATCTTGTACTCGGGGCTACGTGATCGACGATAAGATATCGAGGATACCTTATAATGGTTTTAACGGTAAAGTTGAGTATAGTATTTTTGAGGTGTGTGATAAGAAAAAGAAGGCCGAGGATGTCAAAGATGAAAAAAGTGAGGTTGAAAAAGAATCGTTCAACGGAAATGAAACTGCCGAAGACTCATCCGAGATGAGGTACCGAGGAGAATACGCGAAAGGCTTTGTAATGAGGTTCGAGAATTTGGAAATGTCTGAAGTTGTGGCTAAATGTTTAACCCCAAAAGGATATGCGAATGTCAGGGGTTGTAGTTGTTGTTGTCTAATCAAAGATTTGTGTGAAACGGTGATTTGGAAGGGGATGTTGATGAAGATCTAAGAGATTGGGATGTGGTAAACACAGTAGTAACTAAGAGATGAGATATACGATTACGGATGAGTGTGTGGGAGATATACGAGTGTACGAGTGTTATGAGTATATGAAAAGGCAGTTAAAGGTATTTGATACAGAGCTGAGCATATATGACGAAGATACAAGCCAATATACAGGATTATATGAGAAAGACATCTTCAATGTTGGCGGAGCGGAGGGCGAAGGTTTGTATAG